>JAWPHD010016294.1:0-50631 GCA_037043455.1 Cyrtodaria siliqua
GGCAATGACGTCAAACAGATTCCCAGATACAATCAACAATGGCGAACAGTGACTCGGATGTTTCAGTTTCTGAGAGTGTACTTTTTTTTTTTCAAGCTGATTAAAATTATTATATCTATTTTTTTTTCAATAAATGCTTATTTGATCTGATCACGATTTACATGATCAGATTATTGCTTGCTAATTTCACTAATGTCTTATAAATGTTATTTTTTTAATCATTATAGTACATGAACCTCTAGGCCAAATTGTTTGAAACAGCCAGAACAAAGTCATTTTATGACACTGTGTATTCCGTAACAAGTGAAAGAAGGCTTTTATGATCCTAGCCATATCCTGTTATCACCTTTCTGTAACACAGTCAGTTAGTTTTATGACCCTGTGTATTCTAGATTGAGTGGCCAGTAAGGGTTTTATGGCATTTATGGTATTTCGCAGTACTTAGCCACTTTTAGCCAGCTTATATGGCATCAAAGAGTTATATTACCATGTGTATTTTACCATCAGTGGTGGTGAATTCAGTGCTGTATGGAACAAAGCATAATTAGGCCAATATAACTTTATAGAGCTCTCGTTTATAAATATATACACCAAAAAAGAGGCTACTACATAAGAAAAATGAATGGCGGTGGGAATATAAACCTTATAAATAATTAGACATAATATTATAATACCAAATAAAATTATATATGTGGCTCATTACTAGGGTAGATAAGTGTTGATATCATCATATATTACAGGATACAGAAATTAGATTTGGCATAAAATTTTTGAGGTCAGCTGTTAAAAACGGTATACGGACAAATGCCCCCCCCCCCCCCCCCACCCCCCACCCCCCACCGGACAAATGCCCCCCTGCTCATTTTTTTTTTTTTAATTTAATATTTTATTTCACAAGAAAACATTTGTAAGTCATATCATACAATAATGCATAACGATATTATCAAGATACATATATTCTATCAAACAGTATTTTATTCATGACATGTTCATAGACTTAACCAACAAAGATTTCCAGTGAAACAGTTTAGTTATGTAGAGAGTAGATGAAGAAAATAGTTCATAGAAGAAAGGAAGAGAAGTAAGACAGACACATAATACAGATGGAAGAAGTGAAAATGTACGATGAAAGAAGTAGAGTTTCGGTTTGTCTAATTTGGTGTCTAATAATTATACTTAATCGATCAGTTAATAAAAATTTCGCCATTTTGTCTCATGGGTCTCTAATTTATCGTTCGCAAGTGCTATACATTTTTCAATTTCGATTCGTCTGTATAGATAAGTCTTGAAACAAATAAATTTAGGAATGGTGTTTGTGCATTTATTTCTAAAAATAAAATACTTTCCACTAATAATCAAGAAGTTTTTTATAGTGTTATTGATAGAAAAATCTGTTATGCCAAAAGATATAGTGTCAAAGTTCAAATCTATGAATAGGTTTAAGCCGGAAATGTATGTTTTTAACTCCGACCAAAACGTTTGAGCAATATTACATTCTCAGAACAAGTGATTTACAGATTCAATATGCATACTCGACTGAAACAATATTGCATTTGAATAAAAATTTATTTTGTCGGTACTATGCGCATTAAATATTTATATTGAAATTCTCGGAGTTTCGTATCTATAGTTGCTTTCATGGCAGCATATATATCTTTTTTCCAGGTTAATGTAGTATTTGTAAAAAGCTTCCCATTTTTTCTCTGATTTAATTTCTATTTTTCTGTCAATATTTCATTTGATATTCATATAAAAAGTTATTGGCCCGTTTAGCCTTTAACAATTTGTTTAGGAGTGTCTCATCTCTTTTTATATTTATATTTTCTAACTTTAATTTTGATTTCCAATCTTTTGGTTATACTTGATAGCTATAGACATATAAAATAAGAAATCGTGTTTAGAGATCTCATATATATCAGCTAGATCTCTTAAAAGTGTAAAACTCTTTTTTTCTATAATCATATAATTGTTCTATAAATTGGTATTCCTCTATCAAACCAGGACTTTTTGAAAATTGTTTTATTTCCTACTTTTATGTTTGAGTTATTCCAAATGATTTCTTTACCTATTACGTTTGTTTGATTTTGAAAGTGAATGTGTTGCCATGCAATTACACGTCTTGCAAAAAACCGTTGTTTGGAATTAACACTTTCATATCTGATTTATTTAGATTTATTTAAGTTACATTCAAATAACAATTTACTACCATAATTTGAAATTTTATCGGCATAAAAAATCTTCCATTTGCCGTTATTTTCAGAGTCAAATATTCGTTTTATCCAGCCAGCTTTTAGAGATATCAAAAAATTATTTAAATCGATCATTTTCAGTCCTCCATCTTCATACCCTCGAGTAATTACTTCTCTTTTAATTTTATCAGGTTTGTTATCCCATAAAAAATTGAACATGGTGTCGTTTAGACTTTTTATATACTCTTTTGGAGGGTTCGGAAGTACTGTCAACGGGTAAATCAACTTGGGCAAAGCAAAGGATTTTAGCACAGTAATTTTCCCAAGGAGTGTCAGCTTTCTGTGCTGCCATTGTTTCAAACAATTACAAAAAGCATTTATCTTAGGTATTAAATTTGATTGGAAGTTTTTTGATTTGTCAGTATGAAACACCATTCCTAATGATTTTACATTATCAGAGCACCAGTGAAACTTTTTGTTCGCACAGTAGATTGTAGCATTATGTCTTAGACGGCCCGCTCTTAGTACAGTACATTTGGATATATTTAACTTGAGACCAGAAATAAAGCTAAAATTATCTAGTACATCAATTAAAGTTGTAAAAGATTTTTTTGATCCGTCTGTGATGAATGTGGCATCGTCTGCAAATAATGATTGCTTGAACTCATGTCCTTTGATGTTAACACCTTTTTATGTCTGTATTAGTATATATTTCATATGATAAAAGTTCTATGCATAAAATGAACAGATAAGGGGACAATGGACATCCCTGGCGTACTCCTCTGGCAATAGTAAAGAAATCTGACATGTGTCCATTATTAATGATACAGCTTTTTGAATCCGAGTTAAATAGTTTTACCCAATTTATAAGTGATTCTCCAAAGTTGAAGTGTTTAAGACAGTTTATTATAAAACCATGATCTAAACTATCAAAAGCTTTTTCAAAATCAGAAAAGAATAAAAGGGATGAAATATCAAAGTCTTCTATGTATTCTAACATTTCAAATAGTAGTCTAATGTTTTCACCAATGTATCGTCCTTTAATAAAACCTGTCTGTGCATTACTTATAATATAGGATAAGACTGGTTTTATTCTGTTGGCAATTGCCTTGGAAGCTATTTTGTAATCAACATTGAGAAGGCTTATCGGTCGCCAGTTTTCTAACAGAGTTATATCTTTACCTGATTTTGGAATTAGAGTTATGACGCTTTGTTTCTGAAGCTCTGTCATTTCTGCCGTCTGAGAGGAGTAGTTTAATGAATTGAGGAGATATTTTTTAATATCCTTCCAAAATATTTTGTAAAACTCAGTAGTGATACCATCTGATCTCGGACTTTTATTGTTATTCATTTGTTTAAGGCCTAAAGCACATTCATATTCAGTTAACAAACCCTCACAATTATTTTTGTTATCTTCATTTAAAGTGTTCATAGTTTTATTAAAAAAGTCGTATTTAGAAAGGTTGCATTCACTTTTTTTATAAATATTTGTATAGTATGCTGTTTGTGCGTTCAAAATATATTTTTGATTAGTAAGTATTTTACCATGACAATGTAATTTAAATATGACCTTTTTTTCGGAATTTTTTTTTTAGCGAAGTATTTGCTATTCTTTTCATGACTTTCTACATATTGGGATTTTGAACGAAGAATAGTTCCTTTTAGTTTATTATCTATTATATCGTTTAGTTCCTGTTTCTTCTTATCTAGTTCTGTTGTTTGTATTCCTATACTATCATTATCTGATATTGAATGTATTTGGGTTTCTAGATGTTCGATTTCTGATTTTAGTATACATTCTTGCTCTTGCTGCATTTTTTTCTTTTGTGAAGCGTATTTGATGGTTTCATTTCTAATTGTTCCTTTTATTAATTCCCATAATGTATTTGGATTAGCATCTTTATTTATGTTAGCTATTTCAGAAATATTTTTTTTAATTAATTCTTGGTACTCTGGCTGCAAAATAAGGCTGTTGTTTAATTTGAAGTAGCCTGGACCCCTTGGTTGTTTTACAAAATCAAGGTTTATATTAACTATTGAGTGGTCTGATTTATAACCAGGTTTTATTTCACATGAATTTGTAAAGTTTACCATGCTATCAGAAATTAGAAAATAGTCTAACCTACAAAATATAGGTGGCTTATTACTAGAATGCCAAGAATATTGCATTTTTTCTGGGTTGTATATCCTCCATACATCAACTATATTATGAATATCTATCATCGCATTTATTTTGTTCCGGCATAATTTATGCGTGTCTTGTCTACCGTTCTTCTTATCGGTGTCAATATTTATAACAGTATTGAAATCCCCTCCGATTATAAAATGTTTTTCTTCATTGTCTATTAGGTATTGGTCAAGTTTATTAAAAAGAGTAATATCGTCTGCGTTCGGACCGTATATATTTATAACTGTTATTTCTTTTTCATCAATATTTAGTTCTATCGCTTGTAGTCGACCGCAAACCAATTCAGTATATTTTGTGATAGTATGGTTTGATTTCGGGTTGAATAAAATACATACACCTTCACTATTAGAGTTTTTACCACTAAAATAAGCATCTCCCCCCCCCATTCATTTTTCCATACGTTTGCAATATCACTTGTCGAGTGTGTTTCTTGTAGCAGACATATTAGGTGCGATTGTTGTTTAAGCCATTCGAAAAGTTGTTCTCGCTTTTGTTTATTTCTTAATCCGCGAACATTAAAGGTACATATCTTTGTGTTCATTTGAATTTTGTTTTTGAGATCAAGCTGTATACCAATTTAACATACCGAAATGAAAGACAAAGGAGAGGTAAGGTAGAAGAAGATGGATACATGTAAACAGAATACAGTGCGAAAACACCTGAGGTTCAAAAGAAACAAAGCAAAGGGTCGAGTGCAGATGCATTAGTTTAAGTTATAGACGCATGAGCCTGTGGTTATGTTTCGTCAAGACGTACATTTAAAATTAAAATTAATAAAGATTATAATTCAAATACACACACCAAGTTTACAGTTACACAGTCAGTGAAATTGACTCTGATGGTTGCATAGCATTTAACCGTTTAATTCAAGATTTAAAAAAAGGTGAGGGAGCGCTTTGCCATATTTTAACTTTCAGTAACTGAAAGTTAGCATACAGACAAGGTCACTAAGTGCATCATACTAAAGAAAGAGAAACAGAGTATGTCTCAGCACGCTGGCCATTAAAAAAAGACTTCGATGGACTACGCCCATCTCGGTTTTCAGATAAACCAACTTGCCGAAACCAGACTATATCTATTACATATATAAGGTTTGACAGAAAATACAAACTAACAAGAGCACACGTTCGATGTACAACAGTTGCATGCACGTGGTTATATACAAACGCGTTACGTACTAGCGCAACATTATCACATGTTTGCTATAGACGTTGACATGTATATAAACTACATATTATATTTGCTGCTAAGCTAAAAGGTTGTGCATGTATAAAGAAACACATATAGTTTTATTGCTAGTGCGTTAATATATCCTATCGTGTTTCCCAAATGTTATTTATAAAACATGTATTGTTATATAAGACAACCTGAATAAACAATAGCCTTTTATATTTGCTACTAAGACAAAACGGTAATGCACGTAGGAAAATAAAAAAATCAATACATGAAAAATAATACACATACAGTTCATCGCTACTATGTATCTATAAGCTAACGTGTTGCCCACATGTTATTTATTTATAGAAGTTAACTGCTATACTCAATGTATTTTGATTGCCATATTTATTATACAAAAACATGAGGGGGCATTTGTCCACCTATACAAAAATGAGCAGGGGGGCATTTGTCCTAGATTCGTTAAAAACGGGGTTGGTCAGAAACCGGAACATAATTTTATTGGGCCATTTTTAGCTCTACTGGCCGAAGGCCAGCAGAGCTTATGGGATGCCGAGTTGTCCGTCGTCCGTCCGTCCGTCGTCCGTCCGTTGTTAACTTTTGTCTCGTTAAGATGATAGGGCCTTCATTTTTCATCCAATCTTTACCAAACTTTAACAGGTTGTAAATATCAATGAAAGCTCGGATGAATTCGAAAACCAGCCAGATCGGCCAAGTAACAGCGGAGTTATGGCCCTTGATTTAGTTAAAAATGCTATATTTTGCCTCGTTAAGACGATAGGGCCTTCATTATTCAACCTATCTATACCAAACTTCACCACATTGTTAATATCAATGAAAGCTCGGACAAGTTCGAAAACCAGCCAGATCAGACCAGTAACACCAGAGTTATGATCCTTGATTTAGTTGAAAATGCTATATTGCTATATTTTGCCTCGTTAAGATGATAGGGCCTTCGTTTTTCATCATATCTTTACCAAACTTTACCACATTGTTAATATCAATGAAAGCTCGGACAAGTTCGAAAACCAGCCATATCGGACTAGTAACAGCGGAGTTATGACCCTTGATTTAGTTAAAAATGCTATATTTTGCCTCGTTAAGACGCTAGGGGCTTCATTGTTCATCCAATCTTTACCAAACTTTATCAGATTGTTAATATCAATGAAAGCTCGGACAAGTTCGAAAACCAGCCATATCGAAATAGTAAGAGCGGAGTTATGGCCCTTGATTTAGTTAAAAATGCTATATTTTGCCTCGTTAAGACGATAGGGGCTTCATTGTTCATCCGATCTTTATCAAAATTTATCAGATTGTTAATGTCATTGAAAGCTCGGACAAGTTCGAAAACCAACCATATCGGACCAGTAACAGCGGAGTTGTGGCCCTTGATTTAGTTAAAAATGCTATATTTTGCCTCGTTAAGACGATAGGGGCTTCATTGTTCATCTGATCTTTACCAAACTTTATCAGATTGTTAATATCAATAGAAGCTCGAGCAAGTTCGAAAACTAGCCATATCGAAACAGTAACAGCGGAGTTATGGCCCTTGATTTAGTTAAAAATGCTATAGTTTGCCTCATTAAGACGATTGGGGCTTCATTGTTCATCCGATCTTTACCAAACTTTATCGGATTGTTAATATCAATGAAAGCTCGGACAAGTTTGAAAACCAAACATATCGGACCAGTAACAACTGATCGTTACCAAACTTTTATTTTTTTAATTTTTTTTTTTTAATTTTTTAAAAAAAAAAAAATTTAAATTTTTTTAATTTTTTCTTTTAATTTTTTTAATTTTTTTTTTTTTTAAGCTCTATGTTGGACCAGTCGGACCAGTAACAGAGGAGTTATGGCTCTTTAGTTAAAAATGCTATATTTTGCCTCGTTAAAGGTAGGGTCTTCATTTTCATCTGATCTGTACTGAACTTTAACAGATTCTTTAGTTATGGCCCTTGATTTAGTTCAAAAGCTGTTTTTTCCCGAAACTTCCAAAAAAATGTTAATGGCAGTCACTCGCTTCATAGAGCCATGTTAGCCAGTAGAGCGTCCACAGGCACTCTTGGGCCTCTTGTTTTTTATATTAATAAAAAAAATTTTTTTAAATGTTGGGGTAAATATGTGAGGTCTTATTAACATGCCTGAAAAAAGGTAACACATGCTTTGAATTAGCAATACCTGTAGCCCGATTTATTACTTATGATACAAATAGAGTATTCTGGAGAAGAACTTGGGCAGAACAAGTGGAATGGTGATATTTATATAACTCTTACCCTAAGACCTTCGAATGACAATTATGCGATAAATGTGTACATGTGTCTAATTCCCACTGTGTAAGCCAGCCACCACCTCAGTGGGGGAAAACGTTGATAGGCGCATAATAAGTAATATGGTAATAAACACAAACAACAAAGACAAACTATGAAGTATGCAGTCGATTAGTCTCATTTATTTGACATCTGGGTTTGTTACAAAATGACGTTTACATATGCACCATGTGACTTGCGTTTGACCAAAAAACGTGTGGACAATTTCAGACCGTGTGTAAACGTTTCTTGTAAGACGTCACAGCACTGACACCTGTATTTTGCAGTTCAAACAGTGCATAGTACCTAGATAATAGATTTAAACTAATGTATTTCATATCATAATGTTTTTTTTTTATTAACATTTTAGTGTGAAATGGATAACAAATGATCATTTTAGGTAAGTTGTACACTTATAAAAATCAGTGTATCAGTGTATGTCTAGGGCAGAGAATCTCTACGGAAAGTCCACACATTAAAAAGTCAAACGCGTATGCACGTCGGAGGACGGTTCATTTCAATAATCGTCTTGCCGTTCTTAGACATGTTTTTAATGCACTCGCCAATGGTCAGAGAAAACGTAAAGCCAATACTTCATGTTAAAGGAGAGCAAATCCCTGAACTTCTGTGATGCAACAAGCTTTTCTCAGAAATGAGTCTGCAGTCAATAAACAATTTCATCCCTATGTATTTCATACTTTCAGTGACAGTTGCCTTTAATACTTCAAGAAAGTATGATCTAATTTATCTCAATAAAATATTGAGAACCTGTCTATGTTGTCAATCTGTCAGATATGGCGCGGTACTTTGTGTGACGTCTCACACAGGAAATCAGCGGAAATAAACCCGAGATGAATACGAATATTGTATCGGTCAACAGGTGATTTTTTACCTGGCGATAATAAGCACGGAAAGCGATATATCACCAAAAAATGAGTTGCAGTGTGTTTATATAGTGTTCAGTAATAAATATAAACAAGAAACAAGAGGTATAAAAGGGCTCCTTTAATTAAAAATATAATTATAATTTCCAGTATAAGAATTACTATTTTAATTTTATGTTCAGTCACCGCAAAGTCGGTAATAGGAACCGCCATATAACTATCGTGACCCAGTATACATTATCCGGGCATTTGAATTTTCCGAAAACAAAAATTAAATTGTTTTCTGCTTCGGGTTTTTAATAGTTATTGAATAATAATGCATTAAATTGACTGCACAATTGTACATTGATAATGAAGATAAATCGCGGCGATGGCCTGCGATTTCACACCGGGTAAAGCGGTGTGCGAATCAAAACAGATCACGGCAAATCGCGGTGATTGTGTCGCAGTGGAGATAAAATCGCCGCGATGAGTGGGATTAGTTGTAGGTCATTCGGTTTTGAAGTTATAATGCAGAATGCTTAATTGAATATAAGGTCACGGTGAACTTTGCCTTTAACCTTCTTGCCCCCCAAAGCAATAGGGTTTCTCCTGTCACCAAGGGCAAAAGTATGTAATATTGATGAGTGTAGGTGTTATGGTTTTGAAGTTATTGTGCAGAATGCATAATTCTATATAAGGTCACTGTGAACTTTTGTCTTTAACCTATTTGTCCCAAAACATTACATTTTCTCCTATCACTATGGGCTATGTACCTATGAAGTTTTATGAGTGTAGAGAAGATGTAAGTATTTAGAAATGTACGGTTTTGATGTTATTGTGTGGAATACATAATTACATATAAGGTCTTAAAGCTGTGCCTTAACCTCTAACCTGCTTGCCTCAAAACATTATGGTTTCTTCTATCACTCAGGGCTATGTCCATATTAGGTGTATGAGTTTAGGTCATACGTGTGCAAAATGCATAATTCCATTTAAAGTCACGGTGACCTGATAACCTACTTGCTCTAGGGTTTTTACTCTTACTAATGGCAATATACATATGAAGATTTTTGAGTTTAGGTCATACGATTTTGATGTTTCTGTGTGGAATGCATATTTCCATATAAGGTCACTGTAACCTTTACCTTTAACCAGCTTGCCCCAAAACAATAGGGTTTTTCCTCTCACTAAGTGCAATATACCTTGGAATTCTGTTATGGTTTGATGTTATTGTGCGGAATACATGTTTCCATATAGCACCTCTGTGATATTTACCATTAACCTGCTTGCCCCTAAAACAATAGGGTTTCTCCTGTCACATAGGGCATTGTACCAATGTAGTTTATGTCTCACCTTTTCGAAGAAAAAAAAAGAGACGTGTTGCTTTTCCGGCAGCGGCGGCGTCGACATTCAAGTTTTGCGTTTAGGTCATTTTCTCACAAACTGTATGGACTAGACCTTTCCAACTTTGCTGATAGTTGTATCTTGGGTGGAAGTGACCTTGACCCTCCAAGCAAAGGGCAGATAACTTGATAATTTTTAGTTTCAACTTTTGCGTTTAGGTCACTTTTTCACAACCTGTATGCACCAGACCTTTCAAACTTTGTTTATAGTTGTATCTTGGGTGGTAGTACATGGCAACATGACAGAGCAAATGTGGAAATGACCTTGACCGTCCAAGCAAAGGGCATTTTTAGGTTCAACTTTTGCGTTTAGGTCACTTTTTTCACAAACGGTATGCACCAGACCTTTCAAACTTTGCTTATAGTTGTATCTTGGGTGGTACATCACAACGTGACAAAGCAAATGTGGAAGTGACCTTGACCCTCCAAGCAAATGGCAGATAACTTAATATTTTTTAGGTTCAATTTTCGCGTTTAGGTCACTTTTTCACAAACTGTATGCACAGTTAAAACGTTGCTTATAGTTGTATCTTGAGTGGTACATTGCAACGTGACATGTGACCTTCACTATCCAAGCAAAGGGCATATAACTTTAATTGTTACATTTACATCACTTTCTCATGAACTATCATTATGCACTAGATGTTTTAAACCTAATTTATAGCTTAATCATTGGAAGAAAACATATTCTGTTTTGACATAGTTGTGTCTCGGGTAGTGCATCTTTTTGAATGCATGGATTTCATCTATGACCTTGACCTACTTGATGGAGCTGATGAATTTTAGCTCTACTGGCCAAGGGCCTTCATTTTTCATCCGATCTTCACCGAACTATTTTTCATCAGATCATTACCGAACTATTTTTCATCTGATCTTTACCAAACGTTCGCAGATTATTAATATCAATAAAAGCGCACACAATTTCGAAAACCAGCCAAATCGGACCAGTAACAGCGGAGTTATGGCCCTTGATTTAGTTCAAAATGCTATATTTTGCCTCGTTAATACAATAGGGCTTTCATTTTTCAACTAATCTTTATCAAACTTTACCAAGATAGTTTTGAAGATGTTTTGCCTTTTTTTTATTATTAGTATATTTTGTTTGTTTAAACTCTTTTTTAATATATATGTATATCAATTCATTTTTATTTTTTTCATTTATTGATTTTTTTTCATTTTTTTTTCATTTTTTTTTTTAAGCTCTACTGGCCAAAGGTCAGAAGGGCTTATGCGATCACTTTTCGTCCGTCCGTCCATCTGTTAAGCATTTTTATAAAATCCACATCTCCTATGAAACCGCTTGAAGGATTTTGATGAAACTTAATCACAATGATATATGGGGTAGTCCCTCTCAGATTTTTGTTTTTCGCGGCGGCCAGTCATCCGAGATGGCCGCCATGGCTAAAACTAGGTTAAATTTAAGGAAATTTCAAACGACATCTCCGAAATCACTTATTCCATTCTACTGATATATCATAAACATGTTCCTTGGGATAGCCTCTATCAAATTTGTGTTTTTCGTTATCGTCGAATAATCAAAATGGCCGCCACAGCGACCCAAAGTTTACATAGTGTTATATAGGAAAACGTTAAAAATGACATCTTCTCTGAAACTGCTTGAAGGATTTTAATGAAACCTAATCACAATGATCTTTGGGTTAGTCCCCCTCAGATTTGCGTTTTTGGGGCCTCCAGTCATCCATGATGGCCACCATGGCTAAACTTAGTTCAAATTTAAGGACATTTATCAAACAACATATTACCACTTATTCCATTCTAGTTAAATATCATATGCCTGTTCCTGTTGTTGGCCTCTATCAATTTTGTGTTTTTCGTTATCGTCAAATAGTCAAAATGGCCGCCACGATAACCCAAAGTTTAGATAGAGTTATGTATATGAAACATGTTTCTTGGGTTGGCCTCTATCATGTTTTTGTTTTTGAATCGCATCATCCAGTAGAGCGTCTACAGGGCCTCTTCTCATGAGGTTAGGTCCCATGGTTTTGATGTTATTTTGCAAAACGTATATTTTCATATAGGGTCACTGTGACCTTTGCCTTTAACCTACTTTACGCCAAAACAATATGGTTTCTCCTGTCACCAAGGGCAATGTCCATAAGTTTGATGAATGTAGTTGTTACAGTTTTGAAGTCATTGCGCAGAATGCGTAATTCAATATAAGGTCACTGTGACCTTTGCCTTTAACCTACTTGCCCTCAATACAGTAGGGCTTGTCCTTTCACCAAGGACAATGTACTTGAGTTTGATGGGTGTAGGTGTTACGGTTTTGAATTTTTGTGCAGCATGCATAATTCCATATAAGGTCACTGTGACTTTTGCCTTTAACCTACTTGCCCTAAAACTTGAGGGTTTCTCCTATTACTAAGGATTTTTTCCTATTACTAAAGGTTTTCTCCTATTACTAAGGGTTTTCTCCTATTACTAAGGGCTATGTACCTGTGAAGATTTATGAGTTTAGGTCATTCGGTTTTGAAGTTATTGTGCAGAATTCTTAATTGAATATAAGGTCACGGTGATGTTTGCCTTTAACCTTCTTGCCCCCAAAACATAGAGTTTCTCCTGTCACCAAGGGCAAAGTACTTAAGTTGGATGAGTGTAGATATTATGGTTTTGAAATTATTGTGCAGAATGCATAATTCTATATAAGTTCACTGTGACCTTGCCTTTAACCTACTTGTCCCAAAACATTATGTTTTCTCCTGTCACTAAGAGCTATGTACCTCTGAAGATTGATGAGTTTAAGTTTTACGGTTTTGATGTTATTGTGTGGAATACATAATTCCATATAAGGTCACTGTGACCTTTATCTTAACCTACTTCCTCCCAAGACAATAGGGTTTCTCCTGTCATCAAGGGCAAAGTACTTAAGTTTCATGAGTGTAAGTGTTATGGTTTTGAAGTTATTGTGCAGAATTCCATTTAAAGTCACTGTGACCTTATACCTTTAACCTACTTTCTCTAGGGTTTCTAAACTTACTAATGGCAATATACATATGAAGATTTAGGAGTTTAGGTTATAAGATTTTGATGTTATTGTGCGGAATGCATATTTACATGTAAGGTCACTATGAACTTTACCTTTAACCTGCTTGCCTCAAAACAATAAGGTTTCTCCTCTCACTAAGTGCAATATACCTTGGAAGACTGTAGTTGTTCTGCTTTGAAGTTATTGTGCGGAATGCATGTTTCCATATAGTGCCTTTGTGACAATTACTTGAACATACTTTTCCCCAAAACAATATTATTTTTTCCTCTCACTAAGGGCAGTGTACCTATGAAGTTTTATGAGTGTAGATGTTAGGTTTTGAGTTATTGTGTGGAATGCATATTTTCATATAAGGTCACTGTACCTTTAACATAGTTACCCCCTAAACAATAGAGTTTCTCCTCTCACTAAGAGCAAAATACTTCAGTTTTAACTTGGGTGTAGGTGTTATGGTTTTGAAGTTTTTTTGCAGAATGCATAATTCTATATAGGGTCACTGTGACCTTTGCCTTTAACCTACTTGCCCCAAAACATTAGGTTTACTCCTCTCACTAATGGCAATATACTATGAAGATTTATGACTTTAGAGCGTACGGTTTTGATGTTATTGTGCCGAATACGTTTCCATATAGCACCTGTGACATTTACCGTTAACCTACTTGCCCCCAAAACAAGAGGGTTTCTCCCATCATGTAGGGCATTGTACCTATGTAGTTTTATGAATATAGGTGTTATTGTTTGGAAGTTATTATGCGGAATGCATATTTGCATATAAGGTCACTGTGACTTAAACTTTAACCTTCCTGCCTAAAAAGCAATAGGGTTTTTCCTCTCATCAAGGGCAATGCTCTTTTGAAGTTCTATTAGTTTATGTCTCATGGTTTTGATGTTATTTGCAAGTTATTGTGCAGAATGCATATTTCCATATAAGGTCACAGTGACCTATGCCTTTAACCAGCTTGCCCTAAAACATTATGCTTTCTCCTATCACTAAGGGCTATCTAGCTCTGAAGATTTATGAGTTTAAACGGTTTTGATATTATTGTGTGGAATACATAATTCCATATAAGGTCACTGTGACCTTTAGCTTTAACCTACTTTCTCCCAAAACAATAGGGTTTCTCCAGTCACCAAGAGCAAAGTACTTAAGTTTGATGAGTGTAGGTCTTACAGTTTTGATGTTATTGTGTGGAATGAATAATTCCATATAAGGTCACTTTGACCTTTAACCTGCTGGTCCCAAAAATAATGTTTTTTCCTCTCACCATGGTCAATTTGGGTTATCCTCTCACTAAAGTCAATGAAACTTTGAAGTTTTGTGTATATAGATATTACGGTTTTGATGTTATTGTGTGAAATGCTTATTTCCTTATAATCACTGTACCCTTTACCTTAAAACTACTGGCCCAATTACAATATAATATCTCCTCTCAGCAAGGGCAATGTGCATGTGAATTTTTATGAGGTTAGGTCCCATGGTTTTGATGTTATTTTGCAAAATGTATATTTTCTTTGCCTTTAACCTACTTTCCCCCAAAACAGTAGGGTCTCTCCTGTCACCAAGAGCAACGTACGTAAGTTTGATGAGTGTAGGTGTTACAGTTTTGAAATTATTGTGCAGAATGCATAATTCAATATAACGTCACTGTGACGTTTGCCTTTAACCTACTTACCCACAAAACAATAGGGTGTGTCCTGTCACCAAGGACAATGTACTTGAGTTTGATGGGTGTAGGTGTTTATGGTTTTGAATTGTTTGTGCAGCATGCATAATTCCATATAAGGTCACTGTGACTTTTGCCTTTAACCTACTTGCCATAAAACATTACGGTTTCTCCTATCACTAAGGGCTATGTACCAGTGCAGATTTATGAGTTTAGGTCATTCGGTTTTGATGTTATTGTGTAGAATTCTTATTTGAATATAAGGTCACGGTGACATTTGCCTTTAACCTTCTTGCTGCCAATACAATAGGGTTTGTCCTGTCACCAAGGACAGTGTACTTGAGTTTGATGGGTGTAGGTGTTTATGGTTTTGAATTTTTTGTACAGCATGCATAATTCAATATAACGTCACTGTGACGTTTGCCTTTAACCTACTTACCCACAAAACAATAGGGTCTCTCCTGTCACCAAGAGCAACGTACGTAAGTTTGATGAGTGTAGGTGTTACAGTTTTGAAATTATTGTGCAGAATGCATAATTCAATATAACGTCACTGTGACGTTTGCCTTTAACCTACTTACCCACAAAACAATAGGGTGTGTCCTGTCACCAAGGACAATGTACTTGAGTTTGATGGGTGTAGGTGTTTATGGTTTTGAATTGTTTGTGCAGCATGCATAATTCCATATAAGGTCACTGTGACTTTTGCCTTTAACCTACTTGCCATAAAACATTACGGTTTCTCCTATCACTAAGGGCTATGTACCAGTGCAGATTTATGAGTTTAGGTCATTCGGTTTTGATGTTATTGTGTAGAATTCTTATTTGAATATAAGGTCACGGTGACATTTGCCTTTAACCTTCTTGCTGCCAATACAATAGGGTTTGTCCTGTCACCAAGGACAGTGTACTTGAGTTTGATGGGTGTAGGTGTTTATGGTTTTGAATTTTTTGTGCAGCATGCATTATTCCATATAAGGTCACTGTGACTTTTGCCTTTAACCTACTTGCCCTAAAACTGGAGGGTTTCTCCTGTTACTAAGGGTTTTCTCCTATTACTAAGGGCTATGTATCTGTGAAGATTTATGAGTTTAGGTCATTCGGTTTTGAAGTTATTGTGCAGAATTCTTAATTGAATATAAGGTCACGGTGACATTTGCCTTTAACCTTCTTGCCTCCAAAACATAAGAGTTTCTCTTGTCACCAAGGGCAAAGTACTTAAGTTTGATGAGTGTAGGTATTATGGTTTTGAAGTTATTGTGCAGAATGCATAATTCAGTATAAGGTCACTGTGACCTTTGCCTTTAACCTACTTGCCTCCAATACAATAGGGTTTGTCCTGTCACCAAGGACAGTGTACTTAGGTGTTTATGGTTTTGAAGTTATTGCGTAGAATGCTTAATTGAATATAAAGTCATGGTGACCTTTGCCTTAAACCTTCTTGCCCCCCCCCCCCCCCCCCCCCCCCCCCCCCCCAATTTATTGTGCAGAATGCATAGTTCCATATAAGGACACTGTGACCTTTACCTTCAACCTACTTGCCTCAAATCATTATGCTTTCTACTTGCTCTAGGGTTTCTAATCTTACTAATGGCAATATACATATGAAGATTTATGAGTTTAGGTCATACAATTTGATGTTATTGTGCGGAATGCATATTTCCATATAAGGTCACTGTGACCTTTACCTTTAACCTGCTTGCCCCAAAACAATAGGGTTTCTCCTCTCACTAAGTACAATATACCTTGGAAGACTATAATTGCTATGGTTTTAACAGATGTTATAGTGCGAAATACATGTTTCCATATAGCACCTCTGTGACATTTACCATTAACCTTCTTGCCCCCAAAACAATAGGGTTTCGACTGTCACTTAGGGCATTGTACCTATGTAGTTTTATTGTTTGGAAGTTACTATATCTTAACCTTTCACCTCCCTGCTGAAAAGGCAATAGGGTTTCTCCTCTCATCAAGGGCTACGATCTTTTGAGGTTCTATGAGTTTATGTCTCATGGTTTTGATGTTATTTGCAAGTCATTGTGCAGAATGCATAATTTCATATAAGGTCACTATGACTTTTACCTTTAACCTATTTGCCCCAAAACATTATTGTTTTTCCTACCACTAAGGGCTATGTACCTATGAAAAATTATGAGTTTAGGTCTTACAGTTTTGAAGTTATTGTGCGTAATGCATATTTCCATATAAGGTCACCTAGACCTATACTTTTAATCTGCTAGCCCAAAAACAATTGGATTTTTCCTCTCACTAAGTGCAATATACCTTGGAAGTTTTATGACTGTAGGTGTTGTGATTTCGAAGTTAATATGTGGAATGCATGTTTCCATATAGTGTGTCTGTGACAATTACCTTGAATCTACTTGCTCCCAAAACAATAGAGTTTTTCTTCTCACTAAGGGCAAAGTACTTAAGTTTTATAAGTGTAGGTGTTATGGTTTTGAAGGTTTTAGCAGAATGCATAATTTCATATAAGGTCACTGTGACCTTTGCCTGTAACCTACTTGCCCCAAAACATTACGGTTTCTCCTATCACTAAGGGCTATGTATCTCTGAAGATTGATGTGTTAAGTTGTACGGTTTTGATATTATTGTGTGTAATGCATATTTCCATATAAGGTCACTGTGACCTTCACCTTAAACCTACTTGTTGCCAAAGCAAACTGGGGTTTTCCTCTTACTAATGGCAATATACCTATGAAGATGTATGAGTTTATGTCTGATGGTTTTTATGTTATTCGTTGGAATTATATTTCCATATAAATTCACTGTGATCTTTACATTCAGCCTACTGTCCCCTAGAAATGGAGGGTATCTCCTCTTGCTAAGGGCATAATACATTAGAAGATTTATAAGTGTAGGTGTTATGTTTTTGAAATTATTGTGCAAATACATATTTCCATATAAGGTCATTGTGACTTTTACATTTAACCTACTGGCCTAGGTTAAAGGTAAATGTCACAGTGTCCTTATATGGAGATATGCATTCTGCACAATAACTTCCAAACCATAACACCTACATTTGTAAAACTTCATATGTACATTACCCTTAGTGGAGAAACCCCTTTTTGTACATGCATATTTCCATATAAGGTCACTGTGACCTTTACCTTTAACCTACTTGCCCTCAAACAAAAATGTTTGGTCTCATTAAGCGCAATGCACATTGGAACATTTATGAATATAGGTTTTATGGTTTTGGAAGTTATCATACAAAATGCATATTTGCATATAAGGTCAATGTAATCTTTACATTTAGCCTGCTAGCCCCCAAAAACCAGGATTTCTCCTCCAATCAACTACAATGTACTAATAAATTGTTTTCAGTATAAGAGTAATGGTTTGGAAGTTGTTGTATGGAATGCTTACTTCCATATAAGGTCACTTTGACCTTTAACCTACTGGTCCCAAAAATAATGTTTTTTCCTCTCACCAAGGTCATTTTGGGATCTCCTCTCACCAAAGTCAATGAACCTTAGAAGTTTTATGCATATAGATGTTAAGCATTCCACACAATAACATCAAAACCTTAACATGGTTAACATTTCCTTATAATCACTGTACCCTTTACCTTAAAACTACTGGCCCAATTACAATATAATATCTCCTCATCAAGGGCAATGTGCATGTGAATTTTTATGAGGTTAGGTCCCATGGTTTTGATGTTATTTTGCAAAATGTATATTTTCATATAGAATCACTGCGACCTTTGCCTTTAACCTACTTGCCTCCAATACAATAGGGTTTGTCCTGTCACCAAGGACAATGTGTACTTGAGCTTTATGGGTGTAGGTGTTTATGGTTTTGAATTTTTTGTGCAGCATGCATAATTCCATATAAGGTCACTGTGACTTTTGCCTTTAACCTACTTGCCTTAAAACATTATGTTTTCTCCTATTACTAAGGGTTTTCTCCTATTACTAAGGGTTTTCTCCTATTACTAAGGGCTATATACCTGTGAAGATTTATGGGTTTAGGTCATTTGGTTTAGACGTTACTTCGTGCAGAATTCTTAATTGAATATAATGTCACGGTGACATTTGCCTTTAACCTTCATAAGAGTTTCTCTTGTCACCAAGGGTAAAGTACTTAAGTTTGATGAGTGTAGGTATTATGGTTTTGAAGTTATTGTGCAGAATGCATAATTCTATATAAAGTTCACTGTGACCTTTGCCTTTAACCTACTTGCCCCCAAAACATTACGTTTTCACCTATTACTAAGAGCTATGTACCTCTGAAGATTGATGAGTTTAAGTTTTACGGTTTTGATGTTATTGTGTGTAATGCATATTTCCATATAAGGTCACTGTGACCTTCACCTTTAACCTACTTGTTGCCAATTTTCCTCTCACTAATGGCAATATACCCATTAAAATTTATAAGTTTATGTCTGATGATTTTTATGTTATTTTGTGGAATTATATTTTCATATAAGGTCACTGTGATCTTTGCCTTTAACCTGCTTGCCTCAAAACATTATGGTTTTTAGTATCACTAAGGGCTATGTACCTGTGAAGATTTATGAGTATAGGTCATTCGGTTTTGAAGTTATTGCGTAGAATGCTTAATTGAATATGAGGTCATGGTGACATTTGCCTTTAACGTTCTTGCCCCCCCCCCCCCCCCCCCCCCCCAAAATAGGGTTTCTCCTGTCACCAAGGGCAAGGCTTTGAAGTTATAATGCAGAATGCTTAATTGAATATAATGTCACGGTGAACTTTGCCTTTAACCTTCTTGCCCCCCAAAGCTCCTGTCACCAAGGGCAAAAGTATGTAATATTGATGAGTGTAGGTGTTATGGTTTTGAAGTTATTATGCAGAATGCATAATTCTATATAAGGTCACTGTGAACTTTTGCCTTTAACCTATTTGTCCCAAAACATTACATTTTCTCCTATCAATATGGGCTATGTACCTATGAAGATTTATGAGTGTAGAGAAGATGTAAGTATTTAGAAATGTACGGTTTTGATGTTATTATGTGGAATACATAATTACATATAAGGTCTTAAAGCTGTGCCTTAACCTTTAACCTGCTTGCCTCAAAACATTATGGTTTCTTCTATCACTCAGGGCTATGTCCATATTAGGTGTATGAGTTTAGGTCATATGTGTGCAAAATGCATAACTCCATTTAAAGTCACTGTTACCTGATAACCTACTTGCTCTAGGGTTTTTACTCTTACTAATGGCAATATACATATGAAGATTTTTGAGTTTAGGTCATACGATTTTGATGTTTCTGTGCGGAATGCATATTTCCATATAAGGTCACTGTGACCTTTACCTTTAACCAGCTTGCCCCAAAACAATAGGTTTTTTCCTCTCACTGGAATTTTGTTATGGTTTGATGTTATTGTGCGGAATACATGTTTCCATATAGCACCTCTGTAATATTTACCATTAACCTGCTTGCCCCTAAAACAATAGGGTTTCTCCTGTCACATAGGACATTGTACCAATGTAGTTTATGTCTCACCTTTTCGAAGAAAAAAAGACAGACGTGTTGCTTTTCCGGCAGGGGCGGCGTCGACATTCAAGTTTTGCGTTTAGGTCATTTTCTCACAAACTCTATGGACTAGACCTTTCCAACTTTGCTGATAGTTGTATCTTGGGTGGTACATCGTAACGTGATGAAGCAAATGTGGAAGTGACCTTGACCCTCCAAGCAAAGGGCAGATAACTTGATAATTTTTAGTTTCAACTTTTGCGTTTAGGTCACTTGTTCACAAACTGTATGCACCAGACCTTTCAAACTTTGTTTATAGTTATATCTTGGGTGGTAGTACATGGCAACATGACAGAGCAAATGTGGACATGACATTGACCCTCCAAGCAAAGGGCATTTTTAGGTTCAACTTTTGCGTTTAGGTCGCTTTTTTCACAAACGGTATGCACCAGACCTTTCAAACTTTGGTTATAGTTGTATCTTGGGTGGTACATCGCAACGTGACAAAGCAAATGTGGAAGTGACCTTGACCCTCCAAGCAAAGGGCAGATAACTTAATAATTTTTAGGTTCAATTTTCGCGTTTAGGTCACTTTTTCACAAACTGTATGCACAGTTAAAACGTTGCTTATAGTTGTATCTTGAGTGGTACATTGCAACGTGACATGTGACCTTCACTATCCAAGCAAAGGGCAGATAACTTTAATTGTTACATTTACATCACTTTCTCATGAACTATCATTATGCACTAGATGTTTTAAACCTAATTTATAGCTTAATCATTGGAAGAAAACATATTCTGTTTTGACATAGTTGTGTCTCGGGTAGTGCATCTTTTTGAATGCATGGATTTCATCTATGACCTTGACCTACTTGATGGAGCTGATGAATTTTAGCTCTACTGGCCAAGGGCCTTCATTTTTCATCCGATCTTCACCGAACTATTTTTCATCCGATCATTACCGAACTATTTTTCATCTGATCTTTACCAAACGTTCGCAGATTATTAATATCAATAAAAGCGCACACAATTTCGAAAACCAGCCAAATCGGACCAGTAACAGCGGAGTTATGGCCCTTGATTTAGTTCAAAATGCTATATTTGCCTCGTTAATACAATAGGGCTTTCATTTTTCAACTAATCTTTATCAAACTTTACCAAGATAGTTTTGAAGATGTTTTGCCTTTTTTTTATTATTAGTATATTTTGTTTGTTTAAACTCTTTTTTAATATATATGTATATCAATTCATTTTTTTTTTTTTCTTTTATTGATTTTTTTTCATTTATTTTTCATTTATTTTTTTTAGCTCTACTGGCCAAAGGTCAGGAGGTCTTATGCGATCACTTAGGCCTCCAGTCATCCATGATGGCCACCATGGCTAAACTTAGTTCAAATTTAAGGACATTTATCAAACAACATATTACCACTTATTCCATTCTAGTTAAATATCATATGCCTGTTCCTGTTGTTCGCCTCTATCAATTTTGTGTTTTTAGTTATCGTCAAATAGTCAAAATGGCCGCCACGATAACCCAAAGTTTAGATAGAGTTATGTATATGAAACATGTTTCTTGGGTTGGCCTCTATCATGTTTTTGTTTTTGAATCGCATCATCCAGTAGAGCATCTACAGGGCCTCTTCTTATGAGTTAGGTCCCATGGTTTTGATGTTATTTTGCAAAACGTATATTTTCATATAGGGTCACTGTGACCTTTGCCTTTAACCTACTTTACGCCAAAACAATACGGTTTCTCCTGTCACCAAGGGCAACGTCCATAAGTTTGATGAATGTAGTTGTTACAGTTTTGAAGTCATTGCGCAGAATGCGTAATTCAATATAAGGTCACTGTGATTTTTGCCTTTAACCTACTTGCCCCCAATACAGTAGGGTTTGTCCTGTCACCAACGACAATGTACTTGAGTTTGATGGGTGTAGGTGTTACGGTTTTGAATTTTTGTGCAGCATGCATAATTCTATATAAGGTCACTGTGACTTTTGCTTTTAACCTACTTGCCCTAAAACTTGAGGGTTTCTCCTATTACTAAGGTTTTTTTCATATTACTAAGGGTTTTCTCCTATTACTAAGGGTTTTCTCCTATTACTAAGGGCTATGTACCTGTGAAGATTTATGAGTTTAGGTCATTCGGTTTTGAAGTTATTGTGCAGAATTCTTAATTGAATATAAGGTCACGGTGATGTTTGCCTTTAACCTTCTTGCCCCCAAAACATAGAGTTTCTCCTGTCACCAAGGGCAAAGTACTTAAGTTGGATGAGTGTAGGTATTATGGTTTTGAAATTATTGTGCAGAAGGCATAATTCTATATAAGTTCACTGTGACTTTTGCCTTTAACCTACTTGCCCCAAAACATTATGTTTTCTCCTGTCACTAAGAGCTATGTACCTCTGAAGATTGATGAGTTTAAGTTTTACGGTTTTGATGTTATTGTGTGGAATACATAATTCCATATAAGGTCACTGTGACCTTTATCTTTAACCTACTTCCTCCCAAGACAATAGGGTTTCTCCTGTCATCAAGGGCAAAGAACTTAAGTTTCATGAGTGTAAGTGTTATGGTTTTGAAGTTATTGTACAGAATGTATAATTCCATTTAAAGTCACTGTGACCTTATACCTTTAACCTACTTGCTCTAGGGTTTCTACTCTTACTAATGGCAATATACATATGAAGATTTAGGAGTTTAGGTTATAAGATTTTGATGTTATTGTGCGGAATGCATATTTACATGTAAGGTCACTATGACCTTTACCTTTAACTGCTTGCCCCAAAACAATAGGGTTTCTCCTCTCACTAAGTGCAATATACCTTGGAAGACCGAGTTGTTCTGCTTTGAAGTTATTGTGCGGAATGCATGTTTCCATATAGTGCCTTTGTGACAATTACTTGAACATACTTTTCCCCAAAACAATATAATTTTTTCCTCTCACTAAGGGCAGTGTACCTATGAAGTTTTATGAGTGTAGATGTTATGGTTTTGAGTTATTTTATGGAATGCATATTTTCATATAAGGTCACTGTACCTATAACATAGTTACCCCCAAAACAATAGAGTTTATCCTCTCACTAAGAGCAAAATACTTAAGTTTTAACTTGAGTGTAGGTGTTATGGTTTTGAAGTTTTTTTGCAGAATGCATAATTCTATATAAGGTCACTGTGACCTTTGCCTTTAACCTACTTGCCCCAAAACATTAGGTTTACTCCTCTCACTAATGGCAATATACTATGAAGATTTATGACTTTAGAGCGTACGGTTTTGATGTTATTGTGCCGAATACGTTTCCATATAGCACCTCTGTGACATTTACCGTTAACCTACTTGCCCCCAAAACAAGAGGGTTTCTCCCATCATGTAGGGCATTGTACCTATGTAGTTTTATGAATATAGGTGTTATTGTTTGGAAGTTATTATGCGGAATGCATATTTGCATATAAGGTCACTGTGACTTAAACTTTAACCTTCCTGCCTAAAAAGCAATAGAGTTTTTACTCTCATCAAGGGCAATGCTCTTTTGAAGTTCTATTAGTTTATGTCTCATGGTTTTGATGTTATTTGCAAGTTATTGTGCAGAATGCATATTTCCATATAAGGTCACAGTGACCTATGCCTTTAACCAGCTTGCCCTAAAACATTATGCTTTCTCCTATCACTAAGGGCTATCTAGCTCTGAAGATTTATGAGTTTAAACGGTTTTGATGTTATTGTTTGGAATACATAATTCCATATAAGGTCACTGTGACCTTTAGCTTTAACCTACTTTCTCCCAAAACAATAGGGTTTCTCCTGTCACCAAGTGCAAAGTACTTAAGTTTGATGAGTGTAGGTGTTACGTTTTTGAAGTTATTGTGAAGAATGCTTTATTCAATATAAGGTCACTGTGACCTTTGCCTTTAACCTACTTGCCTTCAAAACAAAAATGTTTGTTCTCTCACTGAGGACAATGCACATTGGAACTTTTATGAATATAGGTTTTATGGTTTGGAAGTTATCATGCAGAATGCATATTTCCATATAAGGTATGTATTCTTTACATTTAGCCTACTCGCCCCCAAAAAAACATGATTTCACCTCTCATTAACTAAAATGTACATATAAAGTTTTTTGAGTATACGTCTAATGGTTTGGAAGTTGTTCTGTGGATTGCTAAATTCCATATAAGGTCACTGTGACCTTTACCTTTAAACTACTGACCCCAAAACCATAAATATTTCTTCTCTCATCAGGGGCAATTCACTTATGAAGCTTTATGAGTTTAGGTCTTACAGTTTTGATGTTATTGTGTTAAATGAATATTTCCATATAAGGTCACTGTGACCTTTACCTTTAACCTGCTTGCCCCAAAACAATATTCTCCTCTCACTAAGCGCAAGGTACCTTGGAAGACTGTAGGTGTGGTATTGAAGTTATTGTGCCGAATGCATGTTTCCATATAGTGCCTCTGTGACAACTACCTTTAACACAGTTATCCCCATAACAATAGAGTTTCTCCTCTCACTAAGGGAAAAATACTCAAGTTTTATGAGTGTAGGTGTTATGGTTTTGAATTAATTGTGCAGAATGCATAATTGCATATAAGGTCACTGTGACCTTTGCCTTTAACCTACTCGCCCCAAAACATTATGGTTTCTCTTATCACTAAGGGCTATGTACCTGTGAAGATTTGTCAGTTTATGTCATTCGGTTTTGAAGTTATTGTGCAGAATGCTTAATTGAATATAAGGTCATGGTAACCTTTGCCTTTAACCTTCTTGCCCCCCAAAACAATAGGATTTCTCCTGTTACCAAGGGCAAAGTACTTAAGTTTGATGGGAGTAGGTGTTATGGTTTTGAAGTTACTATGGTTTTGAAGTTACTGAGCAGAAGGCATAATTCTATATAAAGTCACTGTGACCTTTGCCTTTAACCTACTTGCCCCAAAACATTACGTATTCTCGTATTCTGAAGATTGATGAGATTAAGTTGTACGGTTTTGATGTTATTGCGTGGAATACATAATTCCATATAAGGACACCGTGACCTTTATCTTTATCCTACTTCCTCCCAAAATAATAGGGTTTCTACTGTCATCAAGGGCAAAGTCCTTAAGTTTTATGAGTGTAAGTGTTATGGTTTTGAAGTTATTGTGCAGAATGCATAATTCCATTTAAAGTCACTGTGACCTTACATATTGGTTACCCTTGCTCTAGGGTTTCTACTCTTACTAATGGCAATATACATATGATGACATATGAGTTTAGGTCATACAATTTTGATGTTATTGTGCGGAATGTATATTTCCATATAAGGTCACTGTGACCTTTACCTTTAATCTGCTTGCCCCAAAGCCATAGAGTTTCTCCTCTCACTAAGTGCAGTGTACCTTGGAAGATGGTGGTTTTCAAGTTTTTGTGCGAAATGCATGTTTCCATATAGTGCCTTGAACCTACTTTCCCCCATTTCCTCTCACTTTAATATAGTTACCACAAAAACAATAGGTTTTCTCCTCTAACTAAGGGCAAACTATTACATTTTATGAGAAGGTGTTATGGTTTTGATTTTTTTTGCAGAATGCATAATTCCATATAAGGTCACTGAGACCTTGGCCTTTAACCTTTTTGCCCCAAAACATTAGGGTTTCTCCCGTCATTTAGGGCATTGTACCTATGTAGTTTTATGAATATAGGTGTCATTGTTTGGAAGTTATTATGCTGAATGCATATTTGCATATAAGGTCACTGTGACTTAACCTTTAACAACCTCCCTGCCCCACAAAAAAAGGGTTTCTCCCGTCATTTAGGGCATTGTACCTATGTAGTTTTATGAATATAGGTGTCATTGTTTGGAAGTTATCATGAAGAATGCATATTTCCATATAAGGTCAATGTAATCCTTACATTTAGCCTACTAGCCCCCCAAAAAACAGGATTTCTCCTCTCATCAACTACAATGTACATATAAAGCTTTTTGAGTATTACCGAAATGGTTTGGAAGTTATTGTGTTGAATGCTTAATTGCATATAAAGTCACTGTGACCTTTACCTTTAACCTACTGACCCCCAAAACCATAAATATTTCTTTTTTCATCAAGGGCAATGCACTTATGAAGCTTTATGAGTTTAGGTCTTACAGTTTTGATGTTGTTGTGTGGAATGCATATTTCCATATAAGGTCACTTTGACCATTAACCGACTGGTCCTAAAAATAATGTTATTTCCCCTCACCAAGGTCACTTTGAGTTCTCCTCTCACCAAAGTCAATGAAGGTTTATGCATGTAGATGTTATGGTTTTGATGTTTATTGTGTGAAATGCGTATTTCCTTATAATCACTGTACCCTTTACCTTAAAACTACTGGCCCAATTACAATATTATATCTCCTCTCATCAAGGGCAATGTGCATGTGAAGTTTTATGAGGTTAGATCTCATGGCTTGAATGTTATTTTGCGAAATGTATATTTTCATCTAGGATGACTGTGACCTTTGCCTTTAACCTATGTTCCTCCCAAAACAATAGAGTTTCTCCTGTCACGAAGGGCAAAGTACTTAAGTTTGATAAGTGTAGGTGTTACGGTTTTGAAATTATTGTGCAGAATGCATCAATCAATATAAGGTCACTGTGACCTTCACCTTTAACCTACTTGTTGCCAAAGCAACTGGGGTTTTCCTCTCATTAATGGCAATATACCTATTTAGATTTATGAGTTTATATCTGATGGTTGTTATATTATTTTGTGAAATTATATATCCATATAAGGTCACTATGATCTTTACATTCAGACTACTGACCCCAAGACATGAAGGGTATCTCCTCTCGCTAAGAGCAAAGTACATAGAGAGAATTATATATAAGTGTAGGTGTTATATTTTTGAAGTAATTGTGCAAATACTTATTTCTAATGCTTAATTGAATATAAGGTCACTGTGACTTTTGCCTTTAAACTTCTTGCCCCCAAAACAATAGGGTTTCTCCTGTCACCAAGAGCAAAGTACTTAAGTTTGATGAGTGTAGGTGTTACGGTTTTGAAGTTATCGTGCAGAATGCAGAATTCTATATAAGGTCACTGTGACTTTTACATTTAACCTACTGGCCTAGGTTAAAGTTAAGGTCACAGTGTCCTTATATGGAGATATGCATTCTGCACAAAAACATCCAAACCATAACATCTACACCCATAAAACTTCATATGTAAGTGGAGAAACCCTTTTTGTACATGCATATAAGGTCACTGTGACCTTTACCTTTAACCTACTTGCCCTCAAAACAAAAGTATTTGTTCCCTCACTAAGGGCAATGTACATTGGAACTTTTATTAATATAGGTTTTATGATTTGGAAGTTATCATGCAGAATGCATATTTCCATATAAAGTCAATGTAATCCTTATATTTAGCCTACTAGCCCCCAAAAAAACAGGATTTCTTCTCTCATCAACTACAATGTACATATAAAGTTTTTTTAGTCACTGTGACCTTTACCTTTCACCTACTGACCCCACAACCATGAATATTTCAAGGGCAGTGCACTTATGAAGCTTTATGAGTTTAGGTCGTACAGTTTTAATGTTATTCTGTGGAATGCATATTTCCATATAAGGTCACTGACCTTTAACCTACTGGTCTCAAAAATAATATTTTTTCCTCTCACCAAGGTCAATTTGGGTTCTCCTGTCACCAAAGTCAATGAACCTTTGAAGTTTTATGCCTGTAGATATTAAGTTTTTGATGTTATTGTGTGGAAGGCTTATTAGGATCACTGTGACCTTTGCCTTTAACCTTCGTTCCCCCAAAATAATAGGGTTGCTCCTGTTACCAAGGGCAACATACTTCAGTTTGAATAGTGTAGTTGTTACCATTTTGAATAATTCTATATAAGGTCACTGCGACCTTTGCCTTTAACCTACGTTCCCCCAAACTAATAGGGTTTCTCCTGTCACCAAGGGCAACATACTTAAGTTTGATGAGTGTATGTGTTATGGTTTTGAAGTTATTGTGCAAAATGAATAATTCTATATAAGGTCACTGTTACCTTTGCCTTTAACCTACGTTCCCCCAAACTAATAGGGTTTCTCCTGTCACCAAGGGCAACATACTTAAGTTTGATGAGTGTATGTGTTATGGTTGTGAATTTATTGTGCAAAATGAATAATTCTATATAAGGTCACTGTGACCTTTGCCTTTAACCTATTTACCCCAAAACATTACGTTTTCTCCTATCACTAAGAGCTATGTACCTCTGAAGATTGATGAGTTTCAGTTTTACGGTTTTGATGTTACTGTGTGGAATACATAATTCCATATAAGGTCATTGTGACCTTTATCTTTAACCTACTTACTCCCAAAACAATAGGGTTTCTCCTGTCATCAAGGGTGAAGTACTTGTTTTATGAGTAAAAGTGTTATGGTTTTGAAGTTATTATGCAGACTGTGACCTTATACCTATAACCTATTTGCTCTAGGGTTTCTTTTCTTACTAATGGCAATATACATAATTATGAAGATTTATGAGTTTAGGTCTCACGATTTTGATGTTATTGCGCGGAATTCATATTTCCATATAAGGTCACTGTGACCTTTACCTTTAACCTGCTTGCCCCAAAACAATAGGGTTTCTCCTCCCACTAAATGCTAGTGTTGTTCCGATTAATCGATTTGATCGATCATCGATCAGTTATGCCTTTACAATTTCTCATGATCGACTTTACTCGGTTGTTGAAAAGTATGGCTTATTGTCAATTCTTTTGTAATAAAATATACAAAAAAATGAAATATTGTACAAATACATATTTATAATAATCACATATTTATAGTTGGTATCACAACTTATTTTTATATTTAAAATATATGTTGGTCAGTTTCATTCAGTTTCTTTATAACCAGAACATACTTGATATGTGATTCTTTTTAGCTCTACTGGCCTTCATTTTTCATCCGATCTTTACCAAACTTTAACAGGTTGTTAATAACAATGAAGGCTCGGACAAGTTCGAAAACCAGCCAGATTGAACCAGTACCAGCGGAGTTATGGCCCTTGACTTGGTTAAAAATGCTATATATTGCCTCGTTAAGACCATAGGGCCTTCATTTTTCATCTGATCTATACCAATCTTTACCAGATTGTTAATATCAATGCAAACTCGAACAAGTTCAAAAACCAGCCAGATTGGACCAATAACAGCGGAGTTATGGCCCTTGGTTTAGTTAAAAATGCTATATTTTGCCTTGTTAACCAGATTGTTACTATCAATGAAACCTTGGAAAAGTTCGAAAACCAGCCAGTTCGGACCAGCAACAGCAGAGTTATAGCCCTTGATTTAGTTAAAAATTCTATATTTTGCCTCAAGACGATAGGGCCTTCATTTTTCATCCGATCGTTACCAAACTTTACCATATTGTTAATATCAATGAAAGCTCAGATAAGTTCAAAAACCAGCCAGATCGGACCAGCAACAGCGGAGTTATGGCCCTTGATTTAGTTAAAAATGCTATATTACGATAGGGCCTTCATTTTTCATCCGATCTTTACCCAAACTTTACCAGATTGTTAATATAAATGAAAGGTCTGACAAGTTCAAAAATACAACCAGATCGGACCAGTAACAGCGGAGTTATGGCCCTTGATTTAGTTAAATATGCTATATTTTGCCTCGTTAATACTACGATAGGGCCTTCATTTTTCATCCGATCTTTACCAAACTTTACCAGATTGTTACTATTAATGAAAGCTCCGACAAATTTCAAAACCAGCCAGATTGGACAATTAACAACAGAGTTATTGCCCTTGATTTTCTGAAATATGCTTTATTTTGGCCTCATTAAGAAGAAAGGGCCTTCATTTGGCCAGATATCAGTGAAACTTTTCAAGGATGATCAGTACCAAGCCTAGTTGTACATATAGTCACCGTGTTCCAGTTGAATGAGTTTGGCGGAGTTATGTCCCTTTAAAGGTTTTAATACACAAACTTTGTCTGGACTAGTTCTCCTGAACGTCTCCCCACATTTCATCAAAACTTTACAGGGATGATCAGCACCAAGCATAGTTGTGCACGTCATCGTCGCGTTTCGGTTAACAGATTTTTGGTGGAGTTATGGCCATTTAAAGGTTTTTGATACACAAATATTTTCCGGGCTAGTTCTCCTGAAACCCTGGCTGGATTTTAACGAAACTTGACAAGGATAATCAGTATCAGATCTAGTTGTGCAATTCATTGCCATGTTCCGGTTGAATGTTTTTTGGCAGAGTTATGGCCCTTTAAAGGTTTTAATACACAAACTTTGTCTGGACTAGTTCTTCTGAACACCTCCCCACATTTCAACGAAATTTTAAAGGGTTGATCAGCAGCAAGCATAGTTGTGTATATCGTCGTGGCATTCCGGTTATCAGATTTTTGTTGGAGTTATGGCCCTTTAAAGGTTTTTGATACACAAACATTTTCCGGGCTAGTTCTCCTGAACCCCTTACTGGATTTTAACGAAACTTGACAAGGATGATCAGTATCAGGCCTAGTGGTGCATATTGTCGCCATATTCGGGTTGAATGATTTTTGGCGGAGTTTAAAGGTTTTAATAGCCAAATGTTGTCCAGATTAGTCTCTTCTGAACTCCTTGCTGGATTTCAACGAATCTTGATGGGGATGATCAGTACCAAGCCTAGTTTCACCTATCATTGCCGTGTTGTGGTTGAATGAATTTTGGCAGAGTTATGACCCCTTAAAGGTTTTAATACACTAACTTTGTACAGACTATTTCTCCTGAACCTCCGGCTTGATTTCAACGAAACTTGTCAGGGACAGTCAGTGCCAAACCTAGTTACGTATGTCATCACCATGTTTTGGTTGAAGGATATTGGAAAGAGTTATGACCCCTTATACATAAACTTTATCTAGAGCCAGTAGAGCGTCCACAGGCCCTCTTGGGCCTCTTGTTTCATGATAATCTGAAAAAGGCTTACAATTGTCTTTTATAGCAGCAATGTTTAATCGATTAATGATCGATCATCGGTCAGTTTAATATTCTGATGATTTATCATGAATTTTCAGCCGATTACCAACACTTCTAAGTGCAGTGTACCTTGGAAGACTGTAGATGTTGTGATCGTTAAAACAATAAAAATGGTTCCCACTGTATTCTTAAATTCTTTTTTGATCCATAAGCATAATTATGCAGCTTTGTTGGGACTCCCTGAGATCAACTTTCAGCTCCCCAAGTTGTATATCTGAAACATATATATTCACCACTCATTTGCCAGATCAAATAATTTAGCTTGTACAATAAACTCTGTTAATGTATAATGTCTTGTTAATTCATGAAAAACTAAATCATGTGAGCTGTTAAACTCCCATCTTAATAGGTGGTCTGCTATTCTATTATTTTTCCCTTCCAGATGTTTAGCCCTTAACTGATATTCACCAGTTGCTGTAAAATAACAAATTTCTCCCAGACAGTCTTGCAACTTTTCACACCGCCCTGGACCTGAATTAATAACTTGATAAACTGCGTTGTCACAATAAATCAATATCCGTTTACCTTTAAACTGATTACCCCATGTTTTTAAGCAAATAGTTATTGCTAAAATTTCTAGAACTGCTATATTAAGTTCCTTAGCCTACAGCTGGAAATTTGGTATGAAAATAAGATCCTTTCCAGAATCCGCCACAACCTTCTAAGCAAGAATCAGATGAAAATAATTCATCCGGATCTGACCAGTTTTCATACTCTTAACAGTGAAACTCCATTATATACAGGTAAAAATCTATTCCACCATCTCATATCTTTCCTGACCGACTCAGGAATTGCATGTTCCATTTTGTCTACCATATAGAGACCTCTTAACCAATTTATCAATCTATTAGTAAAAACACGACTTGGTTTTACACAATCTGCTACAAAATTTAATTTTCCCAAAAGAGACTGAACTTGTTTTAATGTAGCCACTTCTTTATCGAACCAATACCTAACCAACAATAACATTTCAATTAAACGATCGGGTGTCACCTCCATTGTCATTGTTAATGAGTTAACTAAAACTCCCAAAAATATCATAATTTCCGAAGGAGGACAAGCTTTATCCTTAGATTCCTCTATTCCACACTTTTCTAACACTTTTTCCAGACACAAATAAGAAAACACTGGTTCTCTCTATTTTCTGCAACGACAAAATCATCTAAATAATTTAAAATTGCAATACCCATTTGAAACATTATAAATGCTATGGCATTAGTAACCCTTTGGCATATTGCTGCTGCACCCCTTAAACCATTGACAATACAGTGTCACAAAAAATATGCTTTTTCCAAATGAATGCTACTAAATTATAATCAGATGGACACTAATCTGTCTATAAGCCTTCCTTAAATCTTTCTTTAAAAATAAACATCCTTGACCTTTTGCCTTAATTAATTCAACAAAATCATCAATTTTTGGAAAAACTAATTCTACCTTATCCTCTAAATATACATCTTTATCAATGTAATCATTCACTGCATTGTTTTTTTGGATGATTAAGATCTAAAATAACATGTCGTTCTGTCGTATCCCTTTTGGGTACAGAGTTTTAAGGGAGAAATCTTTATAAAGCTTGTAAATGGGTTTTTATTAAATGGCCGAAGAATTGTATTGTTTAAACTTTTGTTTGCAAAATAAAAATCCAGTTCATTCTCATACTCTTCCACTCCTTTGTAATTTGTGTCTTTCCATAATTCTTTTTCTTCAGATATTAACATACTTCCCTTCTTATAACCAATTGGGGAAACCATATTCTAAAAAGTCACAAACAATAATATCCTTATCTCTTAACATTAACCTCGTATAATCAGGTATTCTACAACCTTCGAAATTATATTTGTTTGATTTTTTGACAATTTCATGTAAACGCACTTTGTCTAAGGTCTGTGCTGTTGTATTTATCTTTGTCACATGACATATCTTACATGCGCTAGAATTTTTACAAACATTTGTTAAATGTTCGGCAGTTTCTACAATAACTGACTGTTTTAATTTTATTTTATTACTGCATTTCTCTGTAACGCTACACGTTTTCCCACATTTATGTTTTAACTACTTTTGATATCCATGTTTTCAATGGCGTATTGACTGAATTTTGGTAGAAATATATTAATTAGTTCTTTATTCTTATTATTTATTTCCAAAATATCTTTTTTAAGTCAAAACTGAGCATAAGGGCATGCGGAAGAGCTTGCCGGATGTTCCAACTTTTTGGAATCTTTCTGCCAAAAATATACAAAAACTGTCTTTTCCGTGAGTGACTCAGAACATTTCGAACAATGATTTTACGCGGGTATAATTTTTATTATATACTTCAATTTAGAGCCAATCAGATATGGATTAACCCCTTACACAGTATACCAAGACGAATATGCAACAATATAAATGTCGTCTTTACATAAGAGTAAAATGTTGCATTTTATAATTAATCATTTTAATATGTTTATTAAAATAAGCCTTACGGTTTTTATGTGATTGTGCAGAATGCATAATTCCATATAAGGTCACTGTGATCTTTGCTTTTAACCTGCTTGCCCGAAAACATTACAGTTTCTCCTATCACTAATGGCTATATACCTATCAAGATTTATCAGTTTAGGTTTGATGTTATTGTGCGGAATGCAGAATTTCATATAAGGTCACTGTCAGTATAAAGAATGCATATTCCCATGTAAGGACACTTTGACCATTACCTTTAACAAACTTGCCCCCAATGAGGTTTCTGCAGTCATGAAGGGCAATGTACTTATCAACTTAAATGAGTTTAGGTTGTACGGCTTTGATGTTGTTGTGCGGAATAGCTATTTCCATATAAGGTCTCTGGAACCTTTACTTTTGACCTTCTTGTCCCAAAACAATGGGTTTTTTTCCTCTCACTAAGGGCAATTTACCTATAAATATCTATGAATTTAGGTCTTATAGTTTTGATGTTATTGTACGGAATACATATATTTACATAAAAGGTGACAGTGTCCTTTACATTTAGCTTACTGCCACCCAAAACAATAAGGTTCTCCGCTCACCAAAGGCAATGTACTTATGAAGTTTTATGAGTTTAGGTCTTTTGGTTTTAATGTTATACATATATTTACGTATAAGGTGACAGTGTCCTTTACATTTAACTTACTGCCGCCAAAAACAATAAGGTTCTGCGCTCACCAAGATCAATGTACTTATGAATATTTATGAATGTGTCTACTCTCATCAAGGGTAATGTACTTATGAAGTTTTATGAATGTGTCTACTCTCATCAAGGGCAATGTACTTATGAATTTTTATGAATGTGTCTACTCTCATCAAGGGCAATGTACTGATGAAGTTTTATGAATGTGTCTACTCTCATCAAGGGCAATGTACTTATGAAGTTTTATGAATGTGTCTACTCTCATCAAGGGCAATGTACTAATGAAGTTTTATGAATGTGTCTACTCTCATCAAGGGCAATGTACTTATGAAGTTTTATGAATGTGTCTACTCTCATCAATGGCAATGTACTTATGAAGTTTTATGAATGTGTCTACTCTCATCAAGGGCAATGTACTTATGAAGATTTATGAGTTTATGACTAATGGTTGTCATTTTACTGTGTGAATGTGTATTTCCATGAAGGCCAGTGAATAAGGATATGAAGTTTTATGAGTGTTACGGTTTTGATTTATGGTGCGGAATGGATATTTCCATATAAGGTTATTGCGCCTTTAACTTTAACCTAGGCCAGTAGGTTAAATGTAAAGATCACAGTGACCTTCTATGGAAATAGGCATTCTGCACAATAAAATCAAAACCATTGGACCTAAACTCATATAATCAAGAACAATAAGTTTTCTCCTCTCATCAAGGGCAATGCACTTATAAAGTTTTATGAGGTTAGGTCTTACGGTTTTTATGTGATTGTGCAGAATGCATAATTCCATATAAGGTCACTGTGATCTTTGCTTTTAACTGACGCCCAAAAACATTACAGTTTTTCCTATGAAGATTTATGAGTTTTGGTCATACAGTTTTGATGTTATTGTGTGGAAATCATAATCCCATATAAGGTCACTGTGACCTTTATCTTTACCCTACTTGCTCCCAGAACAAGAGGATTTGTCCTCACTAATGGTAATATACATTTAAAGATTTATGAGGTTTGAACTGATGATTTTGATGCTGTTGTGTGGAATGTTTATTTCCATATAAGGTCACTGTGACCTTGCCCTTTAACCTACTTGTCCCAGACAAATAGGGTTTATCCTCTTACTAGGGACAGTTTATCCTCTTACTAGGGGCAGTTTGTGTTTTCATTGTAATAATGTTATAGAAGACGAATATCACTTTCTACTGATATGCCCATTCTATCATGATTAAAGATCGTTATATATTCCTAAAAAGTACTATGAGTTTCCTAACAAACACAAGTTTAATATTGTCATGTCATGTAAAAATGAAAGTGTTATAAAACATATAGCTATGTTTCTTTACTATGCTTTCGTTAAACGAAGTGAATTTATTCATGATTAGTATGTACTGTTATATAACAGCAATAGTATTGTATTGATAGTATTGTTAGTTAATTGTACATTTATGCATAACAACCAAACCAGGTGTAAATTTATGATAAATATATTGTATACATGTTATGTGTTTTGGCCGGTGGCCTGTATCACTAATAAAAATATTGAACTATTGAACTATACCTATAACTATTTATGAGTTTAGGTCTTGCGGTTTTTATGTGATTGTGCAGAATGTATAATTCCATATCAGTTACCATGACCTTTACCTTTAACCTATTTGCAAAAAAAAAATGATGGAGTTTATCCTCTTACTAAGGGCAGTATACCTATAAAGATTTGTAAGTTAAGGTCTTTCGGTTTTTATATGATTGTGCAGAATGCATAATTTCAAATAAGGTCACTGTGACCTTAACCTTGAACTACTGGCCCCAAAAACAACAGGATTTCATCTCTTAATCAGGGGCAATGTGCATGTGAAGTTATATGAGGTTAGATATCACCACGGCTTTCATGTTACTGCGGGCATTGTATATTTGCATATAAGATCACTGTGAACTTTACCTTTAACCTACTTGCCCCCAAAACAATAGGTTTCTCCTGGCACCAAGGGCAAAGTACTTAAATTTCATGAGTTATGTTTTTTATGTGATTGTGCAGAATGTATAATTTCATATCAGTTACCGTGATCTTTACCTTTAACCTACTTGCAAAAAAAACTAGGGTTTTTCCTCTTACTAAGGGCAATATACCTATAAGATTTATAAGTTTAAGTCTGTCGGTTTTTATGTGATTGGGCAGAATGCATAATTCCATGTAAGGTCACAGTGACCATAACTTTTAACTACTGGCCCCAAAAACAACAGGATTTCATCTCTAATCAAGGGCAATGTGCATGTGAAGTTATATGAGGTTAGGTCTCACCACATTTTTTTAGCTCTACTGGCCAAAGGCCAGGAGGGCTTATATGCGATCACTTTTCGTCCGTCGTCCGTCCGTCTGTCTGTCCGTCTGTTAGCAATTTTATAAAATCGACATCTCCTCTGAAACCGCTTGAAGGATTTAAATGAAACTTAATCACCATGATATTTCGGATAGTCCCTCTCAGATTTTTGTTTTTCGCAGCCGCCAATCATCCAAGATGGTCGCCATGTCTAAAAGTAGGTCAAATTTAAGGAAATTTCAAACAACATCTCCTCCGAAACCACTTATTGCATTCTTGTGAAATATCATAAACATGTTCCTTGGGTTAGCCTCTATCAAGTTTGTGTTTTTTGTTATCGTCGAATAATCAAAATGGCCGCCACAGAGACCCAAAGTTTTCATAGAGATATATATTCTCTATATATATTCTCTAATATAATATTACTATTTCGTTTGTTACATTCATCATCAGTTTTTGCGCACAATATGACCTATCTATGACACGAGGCTATTTTTTTCTGGAATCGCCCAAGTAACGCCGCAGTTAATGGCTAAACATTGCTTAATTCTGTCTGTCCACAGCCATATCTTGATAACCGCTTGTTTGATTATCATTAAACTCCATTATAATGTTTATCCCAGTAGTCGAATGTGACGTGACAAATTTACTTCGGAATTGTCCTGGTAACGCCGGAGTTATTGCTCTTTAATTGATAAAAAATGCTTAATTATGTCTGTCCACAGCCATATCTTGATAACCGCTCGCTTGATTTTCATTAAATTGATTATAATGTTTATACCAATAGTGGGATGTGACGCGGCAAATTTATTTCGGAATCGTCCTAGTAACGCCGGAGTTATTGCCCTTACATTTATAAATGTCCCCTGAATTATTCAGGCTGTGGGTTCAAATCTCACAGGACCCATGTTTTTTTTTTGTTTTTTTTTTTAATTATTTCCATTTTTTCATGAGAAACCTTGCTTCATGGGTTCAAGTTTTTTATAAAAAAATCAGATTTTTTTTTTTTTATTATTATTATTTTTTTTACTCATAAGGAACCTTCTTGGTTCATGGGCCCCTGTTTGATCAGTTTTACATAGAGTTATTTTTAATTTGTGTTATTATTCTTATTTTTTTATTATTATTCTTATTTTTTTGTTATTATAATTTTTTCTCATAAGAAGCCTTGGTTCATGGGTTCATTTTTTCTTTAATGGGGAGCTTAGGGGGCCCTTGTTGAATCAGTTTTCCAATGAGTTATAGGGAAGAACTTCAAAAATCTTCTCTGAAACTTCAAGAGATAAAGGTTTAATCTTATGCCGTGGTGCGGCGTCCGTCGTCCGTCTGTCCATCTGTCTGTCTGTAAACTTTTTTTTGTAGCGACTACTCCTCTGAAACTACTGAATGGATTTTCATGAAACTTTACAGAAATGTTGCCCATGAAATCTAGTTGATCCTAGCAAAAATTCATGTTGATGTGAAATCCAAGATGGCCACCAAAGCTAAAAATAGAGTTTTAAAATACAAGTTTGTAGCGACTACTTCTTGAAAACTCTAACTGATATTCATATGGGACTTTTTCTTAAATGATCAGCATGACATGATGTTGGTCCTTTTCGAAAATCGTTTTGATTCGACGTTAAACATGGCTGCCAGCGGCCATCTTTGTTTACATAGAGTTATATAATGAAAACTTGTAGCGACTACTCCTCTGAAACTACTTGATTGATATTCATGAAACTTCACAGGAATGTTGCTCTTGATGTCTTATTGATCCTAGCAAAATTTCAGGTCGGCCGGAAATTCAAGATGGCCGCCATGGCTAAAAATAGATTTTCAAAATACAAGTTTGTAGCGACTACTTCTTGAAAACTATAAGTGATATTGATATTGGACTTTTTCTAAAATGATCAGCATGACATGATGGTTATCCGAGTCGAACATTATTTTGATTCGACATTAAACATGGCTGCCAGTGGCCATCTTTGTTTACATAGAGTTATATAATCAAAACTTGTAGCGACTACTCCTCTGAAACTACTTGAAGGATTTTCATGAAACTTCACAGAAATGTTGCTCTTGATGTCTCATTGATCCTAGCAAAATTTCAGGTCGGCCGGAAATTCAAGATGGCCGCCATGGCTAAAAATAGATTTTCAAAATGCAAGTTTGTAGCGACTACTTCTTGAAAACTATAAGTGATATTGATATGGGACTTTTTCTAAAATGATCAGCATTACATGATGTTGGTCCTTGTCAAAAATCATTTTGATTAGATGTTAAACATGACTGTCAGTGGCCATCTTTGTTTACATATAATTATATAATGAAAACTTGTAGCGACTACTCCTCTGAAACTACTTGACGGATTTTCATGAACTTCACAGGAATGTTGCTCTTGATGTCTAATTGATCCTAGCAAAATATCAGGTCGGCCGGAAATTCAAGATGACCGCCACGGCTAAAAATAAATTTTCAAAAAACAAGTTTGTAGCGACTACTTCCTGAAATCAAAATCAATCAGTAGAGCTTCAAGGTCATTGACCTCTTGTTTTGAATGGTGACCCTGGGGTTCAATTTGGCCCCACCCCAGGGGTCATATGTTTTACATAGACTTATATAGGGAAAAACCTTAAAAAATCTTCTTCTCTGAAACTACAAGAGCCAAGTTTGTTCAAATGGAGACACTATGGTCAAATTTGGCTCTGCCCCTGGGTCAAATGTCAAACTTGGTTTGAGTGTTTATATTAATAAAAGTTTGATTTATTTTAAAGCTAGCCAAATTTGAGCCAAATACAACCCTCCCACTGAAATAACAAGATCATCTGTGAGTAGCCGTAGTAGTGAGATGAAGTAATCAGATTGATAAATATCACATGGCCAGGTAATTAAAAAGTAATCCTTGATATCCTTGATTCTACATTTCTGGTATATTACATTAATTTTATTATTTTATTATTTACCGCTCATGAACAGTCTCAATCAAACCGAGACGACTGCAATATTTCGTATGTGTCGTGCTCGGCCGTTTCCAAAGGTCCATTATCATACTCTTTTTTTATAGCACAGTGGCGTTACTTGTGCAGTGTGGCGGCAGTAAAACGTCTCCCCGCGCTTGCAAACAATACTGTTATCCAATCGATCTTTGGAGATCGCTGAGCCCAATACTTATATTTAGTTATCGGTGGTACATTTTCAAATTCTTTTGTTTTCTTACATAATTTTTGATTCGGTGGTTCCACTACTCCGGCCGATAATAGGCTCTGGGTATTGTTTAACCACTCATAGGATATGTTGTCTGCTTTTTAATTTAGTCTTTTGGCTGTTACTTGTGATACGCAGGCTTCATAACCGCTGTTCCCAACTAAATTCCATTATGTTTATTTCGCTCTTCGGGGCATTTAATTTTATTAGATACGTGGACCATACGCCGTACGACATGGAGAAGTAATACACTCCATGTCCACCGCCATATGCATGCCATCTTCTGGATGGTTAAAATTGTGTACTATTGATTTTATGAATATTGAGTTCTGCTCAACCCGGAGCTAGAGGGCGTGAGAGGTAGCTAGCATAATTTCACTACCGCTCATGAACAGCCTCAATCAAACCGAGACTGCAATATTTCTGAAAACAGCTCGAGGGACATTTTGCTCCATCCAAATTCAGAAAAAAATGCTGTTTAAAATACTGTGACATACGAAACAAACCATTATACAATACAAAAAAGCCTCTTTATAATTTAGGTGTCAAAGTCTAGATCAATATGTCAAATTAGTGCCAAACAATTTATGATGGAAGGTCTGAACGTGTCTTTGTAGTTACATGTATACTAAAATCTGGAGCGATTTTATGTAAAACGCAAACATCCAAATATAGTTATTGTACATGTACCTTTAAAAATAAAAACAAAAACAATGTTAACATTTCGCAAAATAACTTAGTCATTATGTTTATTTCTGCATCGAATTTGATTTATTTCATAAGAATGCAGATTCCAGACTTCAACCAGCCAGGCTCAGAACTCTGAAATAGAAAAGCAAATGTTATATGATTGCGATATAGTATACATTTATCACATTCGCTAAGGGCTTAATGGTGAGCGTGCTTTGCCTTAACCAATAAGACAGGCGGTGGCATGGGACGTTATTCAGGCGCTTTGATACGGCGGTGCCATTGGGCTTTATTCAGGTGGTTTGACACGGCGGTGGCATGGGGCGTTATTCAGTCGGTTTTAGACTATAACCACCGTCCATTCTAAAGAATCAGAGTAATATATTCGACACTGTGTCAATGTAAGATACACAGAGCACATCTCGTCACTTAGCGGACCTAGGATGTGGACACATGCTTAACCGTCAACACCTGGAATCGATATAGACATATCCGACGCTTTATTAAAGAGACACATGGCAATCTTGACGGTTTTATCGAGCATTACAATTAGCATCTCGATTTATTAATCCAGTATCAAGTTTGACTTCAAACCTGCTTGCATATAAAAAAAAAAATTTCAAGAGTTTTCATTTCTTCTTATTAACGTTATCGTGTTACAAACTGAAATTGCCTTATCTTATCATAATCATTGACATTGACTGCATACGTCGATTTTTTGCCAATTGGTTTATGACATGTTATGTTGTATTCATTGATATCCAATATTATTTGTATGAAAAGAACGGTGTGTTATTCGTTCTATATATATTTTCTAAAGAAAAATAATATTTATACTAAATGGAAAAAGAAACGCATAATCAAAACATTGCCTATACTACACCATTATATACACCTAATTGCACGTAATCATGCCTGTCAATCCTCCGGATAAAATCCGGATTCTCCGGCATTTTAATTTGCTCTCCGGATCTACGGATTTAAGTGTAGAATCGCCGGATTTTTCATTAAAACAAAATGTTCCTGATTAATCAGTTATATTTTCACAGTGTATATCAGGTATTTCCTTATTGGTCATGTTACGCTCCCTGGTCAGCAATGCAATGGAGGGTATTTACAAGTATATCAATTTAATCAAATCAAATGGGGGTCATCAGAGTAATGTACCGACTGAATATACAATTAAAGGGAGTACATCAGGATTTACAAAGGGGTCTAGGGGTCCGACTTAAAATTGACAAATAATGATATTTTCTATTTGAAAGCGCCTAAACATAATTAATGATCCTAAAAATGACCCCTTAGTTACTAGGAAATTCATTCTGTACAGTAATACGTGCTATCCTAGGTTACGCACCAGGGTTAATTTCAGCATTTTATGCCCGATTCCGTCCTAGCTATATGGTGTATTCGAAGTTTAAACCTTAACAATATAGTTCCAACATCATATGTTGATGGATATAAGTGTTTTTGCATTTGGAATATCATGTAGAATATTTGCACTTTCACAAAAAAAAAATCTTTCTTATCTAATTACAAAGTCCTCCCTAAAACAATCTATTTTTGTGCATCTTGAAGTACGTAATCTTGTTTTTTGTAAGCTTTAATTGTATAAATAGATTAAATTTGTGCTTTTTAACAAAATAAATGTGAAAACCAAGTCGCGCACTCAAATTTCCTTTTAATAAAATGTTCTTCGCGTGCTTTAAGTCTTAATTTTTAAAAATCTCAGGATTTTTAGTTGTAAAGTTTTTGGCAGGCCTTCGTAATATTCCAGATATATCTCAACATGTTTTGTACAAAAAGGAGCTACTATTACAGAAAGGACAACTCTGTCATGTAGAAGACATTTTAATCAAAGTATACTTTGTTACACGAAATTCTTAAATGTTGAAGTTTCGCTTGAAAAAATCAAGATTGCAACGTTTAAAGCTTACGTTTGCTCACCTGATTGAGCCAAATGCGCATTCTGTCGATAATGAAACTTTAAAGGGGTAACCATTGGTGTGTTCAGTGCTGTTTAAACCTTCTTTCCGAAAGGACAGGCCTAATGTCACAAAGTACCATTCGATTAACATACAATATATAGAGGAAATACCCATTTCTTTTCAATATATAATAAAAGGCATAGTTTATATCAAGAGGTATCTTTTTCAATTACATTTTAAGAATAAATGTTCTTACATGGGACAGACTAGAGGTATCAGGTAACTAGGTATTTTAACCACATGAGCAGCGGTTTCACAGTTGGCCTCGTTCAGGACGGCGTCAGAACCTAAGGCACCCAATACTTTGTGAGCCAAGTCATTTACTGAATTAGAAATAAAACAAAATGTGTATTATAAACTTGATGAATATGTGTTATGCATTAATAAATGTTGTTTCATATTTTTAGCGTTGTTTAAACATATTTAATTTCAAATAATTACAAAAATACACAATACTGGAACATGAGAAATAAAATGATAAGAACGAAAGATGAAATTATCCAAGGATTGAAAATTGCGGATAAACATCAAGGAAGCTGTATTTAAATATATCTATTATCCGTAATGATTTTTTCTTACGGTTAAAACTGTCAATGAAGAATCTTTCCTAACTATTGGCACATAGTAACTACCAACGGCGCATTGGTGGCCAATAACATACGATGTTTAATCTTTCATTCATTCGTTCGGTCGTTCCTTTGTTTGTTCGCTTCTTTGTTCGTTCGCTCACTCGCTCCCTCCATCACTCACTCACTCATTACCATCAGCGCATTATTGGTCAGTAACATAGTACGATGTTTAATCTTTCATTCATTCGTTCGGTTCATTCGTTCGTCGTCCGTCCGTTCCTTCGTTCGTTCTTGGTTTGTGGTTCGTTCTCTCGTTCGTCCGTCCGTCCGTCCGTTCTTTCGTTCGTTCGTTCGTTCATTCATTCATTCTTTCATCCATTCTCTTTATTTCGTTCTTATTTCAAAAAGTATCATTACATATATTTCCACATCTATATAGAAATCATATTTAACTAGGTAAGATTATGGGTCATATGCATTTAAATGAATCTTACTTACAGTCAACTAGGAATCTCTCGTCAAGTGCAGCACTATATACCAAAGGCAGGAGCGCGAGTAAGAAGATGGCCACCTTCATGTTGTCGACTGAGAAATATAGTAATGCAAATACAAAATGTGTTTACCGTAAAGGTCAATATCTTGCAAATGACTTTTAATTTAACCATTGTTTTTCTTACCTTAAGCATTTGAAGCTTAAAGCAAAACATTGCACTTCATGAAATGTCTCATAGAGGCATGTGTCCGTAAAGTATCGTACATATATTCGCTATTTAAATATGGTCATATGTCATGCAATATAGAATAAATGTACAATATTATCATTTGGTAACACTATTAAGACATGTTTTATTTATTTAAAAGGGCAATGTTAAAACACACACCCTAATTTGGTAGTTTATTTATGTATGTTCAAACGTAAAATAGGTAAATGCAGGGCCATTAGGCTACTCCAGTGCATAGTTATTTTCTAGAAATCAACATTCATGTATTTCATCTTTAATACAGTTATTTACCGAGAAAAGAATATGCAGAAGTGTTTTGTGTCCATACCTATTTTATACTATAAACAAGAAGAAACAAAGTGGTGCGAACGCCGAATTGCTAAGTTTTACCGGGTGATACTATCGGTAAAAGGCATGACAGTTCTTGTGCTTGTAACACAGGTGATGCATACGTATGCAACTTTTCAAAGTTTTCTGTCATAGCTTTTGAAATATGACTAAATTCAAGATTTTAATCAATTTCTAAGTAAAAAAGTGAAATAATTCTGGTAAACTGCACGACAGAGCTATAGTGCTTTTCCTGTATGGTTGTGTAATAATGATGAACATAATTATGTGTCAAGTTTCAAAGTTTTTTGACCATTTTTTTATTTTTTGAATATGTCTAAATGGAAAAGGAGATAAAATGCATGACACAATTATGGTGCTTGTCAGATATGGTTGTGTAATAATGATGATCATGCGTGCTTAGTTTCAAATTGATTTGTCAATTGGTTTCTTCAAAGTTTGAAATAAAAATGGAGATACTTGTGATAAAATGTGAGACAGGGTTATGGTGCTTGACACATATGACGACGAGCACGTGCTAAGTGTCAAAGGTCTCACACCTCTATTATCTCCCCTGAAAGCTCACGGACCTAGAGACAAAAGGAAAAAAGAAAATAATTCTATTTTTTCTCAATTTTAGGCATTTTTTAATTTGAAAAATAGGTTTTTCTTTGCTTAGCATACATCTGCAGTGTAAAAGACAGATGATACAGAAAATCCCATGTTGATATTAGGTTTCATTCAAATTTCAGAATTGCTTGACCGAAGCACCACATATTCAGCTAGATAGTGTATGAATTTTGTATTTTCCATACGGTTCACAAAACATTAGCGAGAAAAAAAAACCAACCTGGCTAACTTATGTATTTTATTGTTTTAAATTACTGGTCTTGGTTATACTGAAGATATTAAACCAACGACAATGTCTGCTGTCCTGCTTTGAAGCTCAGATGTTGGAAAAGGCTGTACAGTCACCCTATGGGAAAATTAATTGTGGTGTGAGACCTGAAGCTTTATGACATTGGTGTTTGGAATATAACTGCACATTTAACCAAAATTCTAAACATCTACGTAGAAAGGGGTGGGTGCGGAGAGGTTGGTGGTGGCAGAATTCTGGTAAAACGCATAACAGAGTTAAGGTGATTGTCGCATATGATTGTGTAATGGTGATACAGATATATACTGAGTTTAAAACCTGTTGATCAAATGTTATTTGGAAAATGACTGCAATCAGCAATTTAACTGAAAAATCTTAATTCAAAAAGGAGGGGGACAATTCAGGTTAATTATATGACAGGGTTGCGGTTCTTGTCATATAACAGTGTGTAATGATAATGAACATGTGTGCCCAGTTTCAACCTTTCAGACAATTTCGTTTTTAAGAAATGAGGAAAAACACCTTAACCAAAACTTGAAAACGCGTAGACGGACGGACAGACAAATGGACAAACGTAATCATCAAACCATAAACCTTGATTGGCTTCGAAATCCGACTAAAAATGCTATAAGTTATGGAAACAATCACACGGACACACGGCGTTGTTCATTGACATATTAGGTTGTAAACGTTGTTATTATACAGATTATAAGCAGTGTATTAACACATTGCATCATCTGATCATGTGTATTACATTAATACATATTTATGAAAATATATTGATACAATCTTCCAGTTAGCGTCTTCATTATCTGTTAGTCTTAATCCTATTATCAGTCTTAATCCCATTATCTGTTAGTCTTAATCCCATTATCTGTTAGTCTTAATCCATTTAGTTTTATAAGTGATATGAATAAAAGAAGTAGAGTTACACATTTCACTACCGCCTCTCAATTTGTCAAAGTCCTTTTTATCGTTTCGTGTTTTCCATTCCAAAGGAATGAAAGAAGCACTGAGTTTTAATTTATTTAAAATATCTTTCGGCGTTACGTTTATTTTGTCCAAAATAAATGCCTAGTGCTTTTATTGGCGTTTGTAATCAGATATTGTTAACGTGTTAGCATATATATTTAAGCGCTATTAATGCAAATTTCTTACCTGAGTTGTGCGTCAAGGAGACAGAAATCTGCAGACTGGTGTTGTTTAACAGGACAGAATGTTATATTTATACCCAGTCTATGACCTAAGATTACACACTATGCACGAAAGGTAGGGATATGCAGGCTACAAGATAACGGTATTACCAAATATAAGTCTGCCAGTAAACTTGGTCACTTGGCAATGTAGAAATGACACAAACAGCAATTATTCGAATTGAAACAACCGAAATACGATGTAGTAAGGATTTGTTGCAACCTGAAATGCAGCCTTGTATATGTATCATATAGCACAAGCGCTCTTCGATTGAAAGAGAAATTGCTTATAGTTTCACGCGCAGCTTTAACTGCGTACTCTTTCTCTTTTGAAGACTAAGACAAACTGTGTGTTTATCACTCAGTACACAACATTATGAATGTGTAATATATTCCACTAAAGAGCTGTGCAGCAATGAAGACTGTGTGTTTATCACTGTACACAACATTATGAGGTTATAATATATTCCACCAAAGAGCTGTGCAGCAATGTAAAATTTGTGTTTATGAATCTGTACAAAACATTATGAGTGTATATTATATTCCACAAAAGAGCTGTGAAGCAATGTAAACTGTGTGTTTATCACTCTGTACAAAAAGTTATAAGGGTATAATATATTCCACCAAAGAGCTGTGCAACAATGTAAATTTTGTGTTTATCACTCTGTACAAAACATTATGAGTGTATAATATATTCCACAAAAAAGCTGTGCAGCAATGTAAACTGTGTGTTTATCACTCTGTACAAAAAGTTATAAGGGTATATAATATATTCCACCAAAGAGCTGTGCAGCAATGCAGACTTTGTTTTTATCACTGTACACAACATTATGAGTGTATAATATATTCCACCAAAGAGCTATGCAGCAATGTAAACTGTGTGTTTATCACTCTGTACAAAAAGTTATAAGGGTATAATGTATTCCACCAAAGAGCTGTGCAGCAATGTAGACTGTGTGTTTATCACTGTACACAACATTATAAGGGTATAATATATTCCACCAAAGTGTTGTGCAGCAATGTAAACTGTGTTTATCACTGTACGCAACATTATGAGTGTATAATATATTCCACAAAAGAGCTGTGCAGCAATGTAGACTGTGTGTTTATCACGCTGTAGACAACATTATGAGGGTATAATATATTCCACCAAAGAGCTGTGCAGCAATGAAGACTGTGTTTATCACTCTGTACACAACATTATGAGTGTATATTATATTCCACGAAAGAGCTGTGCAGCAATGTAGACTATGTGTTTATCACTCTGTACAAACATTATGAGGGTATAATATATTCCACCAAAGTGTTGTGCAGCAATGTAAACTGTGTTTATCACTTTACAAACCATTATGAGGGTATAATTTATTCCACCAAAGAGCTCTGCAACAATGTAGACTGTGTGTTTATTACTCTGTACAAAACATTATGAGGGTATAATATATTCCACCAAAGACCTGTGCAGGAATGTAGACTGTGTGTTTATCACTGTACACAACATTATAATGGTATAATATATTCCACAAAAGAGCTGTGCAGCAATGTAGACTGTGTGTTTATCACGCTGTAGACAACATTATGAGGGTATAATATATTCCACCAAAGAGCTGTGCAGCAATGAAGACTGTGTGTTTATCACTCTGTACACAACATTATGAGTGTATATTATATTCCACGAAAGAGCTGTGCAGCAATGTAGACTCTGTGTTTATCACTCTGTACAAACATTATGAGGATATAATATATTCCACCAAAGAGCTGTGCAGCAATGTAGACTGTGTGTTTATTACTCTGCACACAACATTATGAGGGTATAATATATTTCACCAAAGAGTTGTGCAGCAATGTAAACTGTATGTTTATCACTGTACACAACATTATGAGGGTATAATATATTCCACCAAAGTGTTGTGCAGCAATGTAGACTGTGTGTTTATTACTCTGTACAAACATTATGAGGGTATAATATATTCCACCAAAGTGTTGTGCAGTAATGTAGACTGTGTTTTTATCACTGTACACAACATTATGAGTGTATATTATATTCCACAAAAGAGCTGTGCAGCAATGTAGACTGTGTGTTTATCACTCTAATACATTATTAGGGTAAAATATATTCCACCAAAGAGCTGTGCAGCAATGAAGACTGTGTGTTTATCACTCTGTACACAAACATTATGAGGGTATAATATATTCCTCCAAAGAGCTGTGCAGCGATGTAAACTGTGTGTTCATCACTCTGTAAACAACATTATTAGGGTAAAATATATTCCCCCAAAGAGCTGTGCAGCGAATGTAAATCTGTGTGTTTATTACTCATGTACAAAAAAAAATACGAGCGTATAAATATATTCCACCAAAGAGCTGCTTGCAGCAATGTAGACTGTGTGTTTATCATTCTGTACAAAACATTATGAACGTATACTATATTCCATCAAAGAGCTGTGCAGCAATGTACCCCTCTTTGTTTTAAAACGTAGAAGAGATCCACTCGTCAACATCTAGGAAATACATTCAATAATTACCTGACGAAAGGTTTACGTAAATTTGTGTTCAGACTTCATAACGTATCAACTTTTAAGCTTAGAAATGCATCTTTATAAAAGAAAAGGTATTGCCCGAGTTTGTTTTTAATATCCATCCGTCAAAATGCATGATGGCTGACATAATTATTATAGGGATTTGTGTCAATCTGACACTACTTGTAAATTGACTTTGTACAATACCATAAAATGTGAAATAAATAAAACCAGGATGTGACTTGAACAAACACTGTAATGACATTACAAGGCAGAAACGACATTACAAAGGCAGAAAACAGACCCTGTAAAGCGCTGTTGCAATTTTTCCTGAGCTCAGAGACTTACCTCTACAAAACATAATTCAGGTGGGAAGCAGAGTGGTTTTTAGCTCCGCCGTCCACTTATCATAGCAACACATGACAACGGAAAGTAAGTACGTCATTTTCCGTCAACCGTCAAAAAAAAGTGAAACAGCCGCCATTTTCTTTTTTTTTAAACGCGTAATCTGGAAGATTGTAACAAGTTTACATGATTAAAAATTTTAGTTTCCCTTTTAAGTTTCGTCATCTTCAGCTGTATTGACTTTTAGATGCTTTACTCTGCGCGAGAAATTTCGAGATTCACCCATTTTAAAATTCCGAAGCCGAGGAGTGGAAGTAACTCGTAAGAGATGTCATTGTTTAAAATGCGTTTAAAAATGGTAACACTTGTGTTCTTTTCTAATGAAATACAAGGAGATACTAAAAATATGTTGTTTAAGCTTAAATAGTACATGGCGTGTACTACATGTTACGAACATCATGGGTATTTCTTAATAAAAATTACACGCCTAAAACGATAAAATGTTCGACTCGGCACTGTCGGTCAAAAAATATAACGAGTGTAAAGTCATTGAACCGTCTACAGGCGGCTGCGTATTCCGGTATTCGGTGAAGGGGCTCACACTAAGTCTGAAAAGTAGTCTGTAAGCCTATATTTAAAAAAGGTCTGACCGCTGTTCAGCTTCTCGTTGTGCATTTTGATGGCCAAACCTGGAATTATGGAACTCAACTGGCCACACCCTGCCTAATGTTTTATTTATTTACTTTTTTATTGGCGAGTATCACCATATGCAGCCATATTTAACATCAAAACTATGCTAAAACACAAAGCTGCAGTCCAACTTTATTTGGTTATCCCCTCACCGGCCCCGTCACCACACCCCATCACCCACCCCACCCAGATAAAAAAAAAAAAATGCGGATCTGGTCAGGATAGGTGTCTCATTAGAATCGCGGAAACCGCCCCTACTCACCTACTTTTGCTTATTAAACATGCTCGGAGAATAGACTTCGATATAATAAACTTCAGATAGGAGGATTTATGTCCGCTTACGATGGACGAGGGCTAAACACACTGAAGAAAACCTCAGTGGCGCCGTTGTCTTGAAACCCGGATCCTGTGCTTTTAAGTGCACCGCATTGTCCGCTTACACCCGACACTTGACAAAACAAATATAACGGCTTAATATGTCAAAACTAGTATTAGACATGGAAATATCAGTTTCCAGATTGTTATTAGTGGGAAGCGGTCACTAAGTCTACCCATTGAACTACGAAGTGTGTTCCATCACACCATACTGAACACTTGCTTCGCCTGCTGACAGTGCTGTTATGCTTATTTCCAAGGTTAGGTTGCAGGTTAGGCTGATAAATAGGGCATAACCTGCCAAAATGAAAGTCAGAGGTATTGCACATGTGTTAACAACATCCATTGAGATGAAGACGTTGGTGAAGTTTCATGATAACACAATTAAAATACTTTTCAATTGATGGCCAAGGTTAGGTTGCAGGTTAAATCATGACAAAAGTGATCGATA
>JAWPHD010016295.1:0-50628 GCA_037043455.1 Cyrtodaria siliqua
ATATTGTTTACAAGTGAACTACAAACCGTGATATATACGATAATTCACCGTAAACGATGATCTATTTTCTATTCTAATACCCCTAAAATGCGAAAATAGTGCACACAATTGAACTATTTCGCATTACTTTGCTTATTCTCCTAACGTTGCAAATATTACAGTGATATATCGTTGAATATAACGAGATATTTTAAACTAGGCTATATAGTGCGGGTGTATTAGAATTGTAAATATAAGTCACAATGAACACCAATACCATACAATTTTCAAGTTTATTTAATGAAGACGTGCTTAGATTCCCGCCAAAACGAATTTGCATTCAAAATCAAAGTTATCAACACAGTTTTGCAATGACATTACTGCCGATTGCATCATCTATAGATTGTTATTCCCATATCACACCTTCATCTAAATGTTAAATAACAAACATGTAGAGCAAATCTTACATCAACACGTGTGGCTAACGATCATATTGTTTATATAGCATCAGCTAAGCAACAGTGCACTACTTTCTGTGCCGTTGCCTACCTAACAAAACGTCAAGATTTTGAACATACCGATACACGAGGCACGACTACAAAGAACGACGGGATTGGCCGAATTTTCACGATTGAAATTAACGCCGACACTGACCACAATTGTAACCTTTATCAAAGAACTCTCTTCATACCTTAAGCGGATAATGTAATGAGGGAGGCTGGGAGCTGACGTTCGCCGTTGATCTCATGTATGCAAGGACAGTCATAATATATTCTTGCAAGGCTTGTCAACATACACTAAACAAAAGTTATAATTGGTCACCTAGATTTTATGGATATATTTGAATACAAACAAGACATGAATATCATTTAATAATCTATCGTATGAAGCAAATTTTGATTCAAATTACATTTATTTCTGGAAACGTAATTGCACAAAGCCTTATAGGTCAGATATAATAGAGATATTTAAATTCAACACCCGAAAACCAAAAGTCACACTATTTAAAGGTGAATGGCCAACCTTGTTATAGTATTATCAATTAACAAAGTTAACTCTTAAACATCATATAAAAAGTTCTTGATATTCTCGGAAAGAAAAAAATATTGAAAACCGCTACTATGTTGTATGTAAAAATAAGTATTATTTACATGACGTAGACTGCACGGGGAAATGAGGTAAATCTGAATTGTAAAGCTGCACAACTATTACCAGATAATTGATAAATACATTTACCTGTGGATTAATTAACTGTTCAAAGTTTTCTTTGTCATCAAATAATATCTTATTCTCGCTTTTCACAGATATTGCAATGTGTGAATTGTAAATATCCATTGTTGTGTATCAATTTCGATTAAAATAAAGATAAACACGTTCATGAAATAAAACATGACCGGAGAACTTTAAATGGCGCCTATTCTTCATATCAATGGTAACAGTGATGCTAGGCGGTAACAAGATGAAATATTGCAGCCAGTCCTTGTACCACATATTGCTGTAGTAACAGCGGTGCTAGGCGGTACCAAGATGAAATATTGCAGCCAGTCATTGTACCACATATCGCTGTAGTAACAGTGGTGCTAGGCGGTACCAAGATGAAATATAGCAGCCAGTCCTTGTACCACATATCGCTGTAAATAGAAGGATGTCCTTGGCTAAATATATTCCCCATGCAATGTTGCTAGAACCACCCGAAAATACTAGAAGCCAACCATGCCAGATTTCTTCCATGGCCTTCGAAATGTTCGGATCAAAATCCAACTGAATACGTATGGGACTTGTTAAAACGCCGCACACTAGAGCTTCCACAGCAACAACATATCCTAGGAATTGGTTCAACGTTACTCAAACAGTCAGTGCCATTCCACGACGATATCTTCAGGGCTAAATTGTGGCAATGACAGCTAAGGCTAAATTGTTGCTTATGGAGGCTACACCGATATAAAACGCCATTTTGGAAATTGTGAATTGACTTTGAGGGTGTTGAAATTCCTACTCATGTTATGTTTAAACTATAATGTCTTTTGCAACAAAATTTTCGGCAAATATGTGAACTGAGTTGTTTCATACGATAGACTATTAAATTACATTCATATCTCATTAGCTTCAAATTATATCCATAAAATTGAGATGACCAATTATAAGTTATGTTCAGCTCAGTTTTAAATCAAAGCACTGAAAGTGATGATGGACGGTGCCATTCAGAAAGTATTGATTCCGAAAAAAATGGGTTTGCGTACTAAGGTTGCGAACATTTGTGAAAAATATAAATGAAATCGGATGAGACATTAACCAGAGTTATGTGACCGGACGGATGGACAGACGGACAACGGCAATTCTATATCCCTCCGCCTAATTGGCGGGGGATAAAAAGTGAAGTTATGTAGAAATGTTAAATTTTATAAGTGTTAAAGGGGAAAAATTGTAAAATGAAAAGTTGGTCACAACATACGTATACATGAGATCTCGATTCCTTTATAAAACCAATCTGATTCAATCATGCATGACAGAGTTATCACCCCTTGAATGTCTGAAAAATAGGATTTCTGAAAATACGTTTTCGGTGGCGATATGTCTAAAGAAAGACAAAAATATCGGACAGGGAAAGCAGCATTCAAGGACGACAGTCAACCACAAAACACAAAAACAAACACGTTAACAGACAAACGAAAAGGCAAAAGTAATAAAAAATGCAAACGACATCACAAACACAAACGTGTTGACAATAAGGCTACCGCCATGGAACGGTCAGTGGCAACTAAAACAAAACAAACTTCATGAATTAGGATGAGTATAAAAAATAATAATAATAAATACATGTAGTCTGATGTAACGGTAGTAAGAGTTTCTATGTATTGTTCTAAATTTCTTAAATATAAATGCTGTTTAAACATAATATTTATAATGGTAATAAAATGTGATAAAATGTCATTGATAGAACGTAATAATTATAACTATTCCACTGTAATATATGTATTCATTCCCTAAACTGAAGTATGTTTGTTTGTACCTTTTCCCTGAAATATTGTGCATTGTATTCCGCCTTATTTTGGCAATAAACATGTAAATGTTATGTCAAATAAAAGATTAAAATGAAGTGAATTGATGAAAATAAGTGTATGGTTTGATATAGATGTTTGTGGTTATATGATCTTCCACTGCCGAATTTATGAACGGCCTTTGATTTATGAACGGCCTTTGATAGTTACCATAATGTAATGTGATAAACGGTTTCAATTTAATGTCATGGTAATCGAATTACTTACTCTTCAAATATACGTACAGCGGCATGGATTCTATTTATTATCCAATTACATCTATATATATATATATTTCATGTATGCATGCTAATGGTTCTAATATATGATATATATAAATTAAAACACATTATCGTTTGTCGTTATATACATCCTTCATACACTGATACTATACCGATAAGTATTCTCCGTACTAAGCACCGGATGTTTTCTTTATATTTCGGAATGTACGGTACGGTACGGCTTTTACTCCCAACCTCATATAGACGCTTGTTTACGTTTTAAGATATATACGCATTAATTTGTACAGGATCAAATCCCTTCAAAAACAGCGTATTACTTAAACTTAAGTTAAATTCACCTAATGTTTACCAACGCTTACATATTTATCAATAAGTTGTCAATATACGAAACTTTTGCCACTTTTACAGCCTTGCAAATGGTACTACTTTTATCGCCCTGTAATCGGGTGCTCTTTGGTTTCTAGTATAAATTCCGTGTGCGCCAGAATTCCCACTAATTGACGGCACCGTCCAAAAAGAAATCAAGCCCGCAGTTAAATGTGTTGACATTAAGTATTACTCAAAGATAAACCGATCCACAGAAGAGAAACGTTCCCACCGGGGAAACTCTTGGTTTACATCACAAATGCTAAATTATTCATTATAATTAATACATTACTATCCGATATTCAGTGATTTTTTTAAAGGAGTGTGTATGATATATAGTTTTCGTGCTCGTATTTGCATCATACGTTCGTAAACACGGATGCGCGTTTAATGCTTATTGCGTTTTTTTAAATGCATCCTGTTGAGGCAATGATGTCCTTTAGATATCAAGTCGTTAATTTCTAGTGCATATTCACGCTTAGCCAATCAGAACATTTGAACTAGTGTATCACTGAATGTAAGCTTAATCATTAGCCATCTACATGATGATAACGACATATACCATTTGTGTTTTTGAATAACTGTGCGCAATTGAGATGCAAACTTTTGCATTATGGATGGTACGTATTGCTTATAATAAGTATTAATTTAACAATATTATAATAATTTATATTAGCTACATACAGTTAAAATTATGATAATATTTGCAATGGTGAATAACCAGCTTTACGGTTTGCCATAGTGAATCATTATAATTTTTGGATTTCGACTTCTATGCACTTCTGTTCATTTCCTGTCCAGAGTATGTTTGTCTTGTGTTTTGTCTACGGAGGACGGGGGTGAACTTTTGTTCATTTCCTTTCCAGATTATGTGTTTTGGTATGTTTTGTCCACGGACGACGAATTCTGTTTATTTCCTTTCCATAGTATTTTGTCGTATGTTTTATCCACGGCGGACGGGGATGCTTTTCTGTTTATTTCCTTTCCAAATTATGTTTGCCGTATCTTTATCCATGGCGATGAATTTCTGTTTGTTTCCTTTCCAGATTATGTTTGCCGTATGCTTTGTCCACGGAGGACGGGGATGAATAGCTGTGTATTTCCTTTCCAGATTATGTTTGTCATATATTTTGTCCACGGAGGACGGTGATGAATAGCTGTGTATTTCCTTTCCAGATTATGTTTGTTGTATGTTTTGTCCACGGAGGACGGGGATGAATTTCGGTTTATTTCCTTTCCAGATTATGTTTGTCGTATGTTTTGTCCACGGAGAACGGGGTAATTATAAGGCGCCTGAGACATGCTCCAACTCTGCGTAATGTACCCAGCGGAACAGGAAATGTTGTAGAGACGCCGACGGAGACTTGATAGATGCTGATCGTGGTAGTTTTGGCGATTTCATACCTGGTAAATTAGCAAATTCTGTTTTCCATTGATTATTTTTTGTAGACATACACAGTTACACAGTTGAACAAGAGACCCAATATGGCCTGTGACTTGTGGACGCTCTACTGGCTTATAACAGTTGATTGTGGAATGGGGCTCAATATAGGGTGTCAGACATCGGGCCACATTTCTGCTGTTTCTAATCAAATTTGCCCTATGTATTTTTTCAAGTTTATAATTGGAGTTAATAATCGACCAAGTTTGATGAAGCTAATATTAAAAATACCGTTATTTTGCAATAAATTATGGACTTTTACACTTGAGATATTAATCATATCTAGCTGGGTTAAACTCTTAGAGCTTTAATTCATGTCAACAATATGGTTAAATTTGGTAAAGATCCGATTGAAAATGACGTAGTCAAGTACGGGCATTGTCTTGCGAGAGCGCAAGGAAGTATAAGGGGAAAAAATGCATGTTGTCTTGAAATAGATGTTTCTTTTCTTCTGAAATATAAACATGTTAGATGATCGTTATTTCGAACGTGAGAACATGTAAATAATTGATATACAAATAGTTACATCATCGTAAACAGTTAGTTTTATATAAATGAGTACTGTGGTGGTTAACATCGCATATATCAAACCATTCATGTGTGAATGATGAATGAATCTGTATGTTATTTTTATTTATTCATTATACTACGACATAGAAAGTGTCACACAAGTGCACACAATTTGCAACTATTGTAAACAAGCATCAGGTGTTGGTTTTACTAATATTTTGATTTTACTCAAATGTTGAATTCTTTCGGATGGCTGGAGATGTATAGTACTGATTCTACCCAGGAAAAAGTGGGTATTCTGCCTCCACCAAGAAAAAAAAATCGACCGTCATTTATAGTCTAACGTGTTGAAAATGACGTAAAACACAATTCACCAATCAGCCAACTCAAATATCAAAAAGGTCAGCGAGTGATAGATCAGCCTTTGTTAATTGTGTGTAAAGGTTTTTTCCTTAAAGAAACTAACCTGCTAACTATCGTCAAAATTACAATAAAAACTGTTTATCAAAACTCTATCAAGGTGTTCAGTTCATATAATAATGTATATGTGCCGATTAAAAGTAAAGATTTATTAACGTTTTTTTAAAATACCCGTGATTGAATATGCGTAAAATTAATTATGAGTTGATAACTCTTAATTCGACCCTCCAGTTTTGTGGTTTGGCCGGGCTGGTTAAAGCTATTTATATTGTGTGTGTTGAGTTTTGATTCTCAAAACAAATTAGTTATATATAGTCGTTAGTAGGTTTAGAAACGGTGTATGCATGTTGTAAAATTTGAGTGACTTTAAGAGAATAAAACAGTTCGTCCTAGTCTGTAGTAAAAAATACAGTAGAATAGCGTTTATTTCTTAATCATGGGCTCTCTTGACATAACAAATTACAATGTAAGCATCAACATGAATACAAACAGAACAAAATCTTGAATTTGATTAGTATTTAACAAACCATTTATAATAGCAAAATCAATCATATGATAATATGTTATTAACATTTAAAGGAACACACGGCAATCTTTAGTTTTATTCAAACATTAAAATGTGCGCCTCGATTTATTCATCCTGCCTTATTTTAACTTTAAAGCAGTTTGCATATAATTAAAAAAAGATGAGATTTCAATTTGCTTCGTTTTTCTATAATATTTGTTAAATATAGTATTGGTGCAATATTATCAAAAGTTAATAATAAGCAGAAACAATTTGTTTTGAACTATTCTAATAATTATTATTAATAATTGCAAATATTCAAGGTATGTTCAAACAAACCTCGAGTTTTAAATAAACTCAGATTGTCGCGTGTCACTTTGGACTACGTCATACACATGATGTTTTCATACTTGTAAACACAATGATGCATTAATTCAATATCAATTTAATAGGCAGAAGAATGGCTTAGCTTGAATATAACTCCTTTGGCGTGTACATTCTTATGACTACTATATTGTTTGTCTTTTATTTCCCAAGTTCCAGACACAAATAGAACGGGTACATGTTCTAGACGTAAAAGTGGTGCCCGGGTCGCTTGTAACGAATCGTGCGGATGTATAAAAGGTGAGGCAGCAAAGTGTTCGAACCTACTCGAAACAATCTTGATTTTGAACCACTCTACATATTTGTTCTCGAATGTAGTTCCTATAACAAAATGTAATCTCTCTTTTATTGGCGGAAATGGGCATTATACGTAGTGGAACTTGAAATAGTCCTTTTCCATTCGATTTTGTTGTTGTATGTATAAGAAGCCTTTTAATAGGTTTTATTGGGTACTGGATCATTGATGAACATTTTTCGAATCCATACTTGAGTTGAAGTTGCAGCAAATCATTAATATGTGACCCTTTAACGTTGGTGTCAATGGGGAAATAATTGGTGGTTTCATACCTTTACAATCAAAATGCTATACATAATGACTTGTTTAATTATATCATCCCAACCCAAAATCATTCTACATACTTTAGCTACACACAACATACTAATTATTAATCGTTGGCTATCTTCAGATATATAATGAATAGGAACCAGCGTCATAGGTATATTTGGTTAGATAAACAACAATTGCATATTTTCAGGATATCAATGCCACATGGACATCCGAGGAGTGTGTTGTCCCGGAAAGTCATGTTGGAGCCAGTGCCTTAATGACACCACTTGCCCCTTGCCACCATAAGCACCACCACAGGGACCCGTTGGGCCTATTTAAACACACCGACAAATTATAAGACTATTACCAAAAGGAACTATTAAACTATTATAAAAGGAAATATTTAACTATTAATGGAAAACCCGTACTTTGTGTTCTTAATCTCGTTGATAAAACACTACAACCTTTTCTATTTACATTCTACACACAGAACATTTGACAACGCAACATTTTGTATTTTTTTGAATTTCTATAGCGGAATTGAAATCCTCACGCAAAATGTGTTTTAATGACCTTTATCGAGCCTATTGTATTTAGTGGGGAGACACTTTGTATATGTAACGTAAATCACTGTTAGACATACAATTTCATGAGGAAATTCTGTTATTCAATTTCGTATTATATGATTAGGCTCTCCCAATACAGCTTTTGTATGAAGTCAACATATTAAAACATAGAAGCAGGTTTATCATTAGTTGTGTTTTGGTTTTATGTTCACACTTTGTTGATATTTCATTATTTAATTTAGTACAGCTTAATTGTAAATTTGTTGTTTCATTTTTTTCTGCGTAAAAGTAAGATACTTTTCAATATAGCAATGCTATGGAAAGAAGAAACTTTACCCGGGCCTAAATTTAAATTCCAAAGCCCAATTGTTCAAAGATTGGTTAACTTAAAGTTCACCGGCCATGTTTTGTTTCATAACATGTTTATGGTTATTTAAATCGAAATCAATACACAACAATAGACATTTACAATTCACACATTGCAATATCTGTGAAAAGCGAGAATACGATTTTATTTGATGACATAGAAATCTTTAAACAGGTAAATTAATCCACAGGTAAAAGTATTTATCAATTTTCTGGAAATAGTTGTGCAGCTATACAAGTCATATTTACCTCATTTCCCGTGCAGTCACGCAGTGGTAAAAGTAGTATCTACGTCATGCAAATAATACTTGTTTTTACATACAACTTAGTATCGGTTTTCAATGTATGTTTCTCTCCGAGACTATCAAGAAATGTTTATATGATGTTTATGAGTTAAATTTGTTAATTGATAATACTACAAAAAGGGTGGCCATTCATCTTTAACTGAGCGTTATATCAAAATTTCAAATCTCTGAATTTCCGATAAATGAATATTTCTGCCAGAAATTGAACACGTGAAAGCATTATGACAAGAAAAAATGAAACATTAAAATCTTTTAATAGTACAAAATATATTTTGAGAAAATATTCTTTGAACATTTACACTAACCAAGGATAAAGCTAACCGATCTTTGAACAACTGGGCCCTGAGCTAATCTGTCATGTAGCGTGGTAGCAGTTAATAAAAAACAAATGTCATCTATAGAAGCTATTTCGGCCGACTGTTTATTTTTTAATAACTAGAGGTTCGTTTACATCGCTGTATTGTAGGAACATGGCTAAATATGAGCACCTCTCGGCTCAATTATTATGTAAATACGTTTTTGATCGACATTTAAAAAAAAAATCCTACAGTTTCTTTATATATTTTCATATGAACAACTTTTGTTAAAAAATTGGTACAAGCATTAAACAAATTTCAGCATTAAGAATAATAGGTCACCAGCCCGGTTTCTGAGATATCTTAAGATACATATAAAGTATAACCAATATTCCGCTTTTGACAAATTTTCTATAATTTCAGTACAACCTAATTTAGACAAATTTACTGTACAATAAAGCTTATTCGCCTACTCATTTTCTTATCACCGCATCACCGTTTTGATCACACGCGTCGCACTTGTTTGGAGATGTTTAAACTTGTATTAAGCGTCTATTACTGACTGTGGCCTCTTGACGTCAACCCAGAGGTCAAAGTACCGCCTTCGCAACAACTCGTTCACTTATACGAATGACAACTCGGATGTATCTAGAAGGTCGGCTCGCCATATTGGTTACTTCATCCTTGCAAAAGTAGATATATCTAAAATCGAGAAGGAAAAGTAGCATTCAAGGATGACAGTCAACCACAAACACACGCCGAAACAAAAAACAACGTTAAAGAGAAATAAAAGGTAAGATAAGACAGCACAAACACAAAAGGGTTGACAATAGTAACGCCTTGTAACGGTCAGTAGAAAAAAAGCCGCTAGGGGTTTAAACCGGGTTCTAGGGTGCACCAAACATCACCCTTACCCTATTGTCATCCCAGTAAACGGGACGGTGTAAATCAATATATTCCCGCCAGGTTATAATCTCTAACACACAATGCAGCATTAATAGGCAATATAAGAAAAACGCATAATTGATCATGGGTATATAATATAAAAAACAAAAGCGTTAAAAGCCACAAAGTAAGTACTCAATGACTTGGCAGAAGCCAGAGCAACAAGACAGCTTAAGGCTACGACAATACAATATTAAAGACAAACATCAGATGCTACCATCCTATAGCGATTTAGGTAGACGTCATCATAGGGTCTACAATCTGTCCGGTCATCGCACAATCAAAGAGGGAAAGCATATTGGCGAACTTTAAATGGGTCAACCACTAAACATGTAGTACGTTGCAAAATGATAACCATTTTAACAAGTTTAATAAAGATTGTATGAAAGTGATTATGACCAAGGATCTTACGAAGTTAGTAAATCACATCACTATATAAGTCTGGTAGTGATAGTCCTTTTCGCAGAAGAGTTCTTAAATTGCTTTTATATTCTAAAAGTAGATCAGGGTTACGATAATAACATTTTAAAAAAGGTTTTTCGAAGTTTATGGTAACGGTAGCCCTGCTGGAGTAGCTTTTTAGTTATACACATATTACGAATATTAAAATCCTCAACACGACTACAAGCTCTAGAAAAACGAATAAGTTGAGAAAATTACTATATTTAAGAAATGGAACATCGCTTATGGTGAATTAACGTGTAATATATCACGGTTTGGAATTCAATTGTAAACAATAATTTCACGAGGCCAAAAAACGAGTGAATTTATTGTTTACAAGTGAACGACATACCGTGATATATTATACGATAATTCACCGTAAACGATGTTCTATTTCTATTATAATACCCCTAAAATGCGAAAATAGTGCACACAATTGAAATATTTCGCATTGCTTTGCTTACTCTTCTAACGTTGCAAATATTACAGTGATATATCGTTGAATATAACGAGATATTTTAAACTAGGCTATATAGTGCGGGTGTATCAGAATTGTAAATATAAGTCACAATGAACACCAATACCATACAATTTTCAAGTTTATTTAATTCCCGCCAAAACGAATTTGCATTTAAAATCAAAGTTATCAACACAGTTTTGCAATGACATTAACGCCGATTGCATCATCTATAAATTGTTATTTCCATGAAAGCAGTGATCACACCTTCATCTGAATGGTAAATAACAAACATGTAGCACAAATCTTACATCAACACGTGTGGCTAACGATCATATTGATTATATAGCATCAGCTAAGCAACAGTGCACTATTTTCTGTGCCGTTGCCTTCCTAACAAAACGTCAAGATTTTGAACATACCGATACACGAGGCATGATTACAAAGAATGACGGATTGGCCGAATTTTCACGATTGAAATTACCGCCGACACGGACCGCAATTGTAACCTTTATCAAAGCACTCTCTTAGTACCTTAAGCGGACAATGTAATGAAGGAGGCTGGGAGCTGTTGATCTCATGTATGCAAGGACAGTCATACATATCTTCTTGCAATGCTTGTCAACATACAGTAAACAAAAGTTATAATTGGTCACCTAGGCTTGATGAATATATTTGAAAACAAACAAGACATGAATACCATTTAATAATCTATCGTATGAAGCAAACTTTGATTCAAATTACATTTATTTCTGGAAACATAATTTCACAAAGCCTTATAGGTCAAACATAACAGAGGTATTACATTCAACGCCCTCACACCAAAAGTCACACTATTTAAATGGCGCATATTGCCCATACTAACGGTAAGAGCGGTGCTAGGCGGTACCAAGATGACATTTTGCTGCCAGTCCTTGTACCACATATCGTAGTAAATAGAAGGATGTCCTTGGCTAATATATTCCCCATGCAATGTTGCTAGAACCATCCGAAAATGCTAGAAGCCAACCATGCCAGAGTTCTTCCATGGCCTGCGAAATGTTCGGATCAAAATCCAACTGAACAAGTATGGGACTTGTTAAAACGCCGCATGCTAGAGATTCCACAGCAACAAAATATCCTAGGAATTGGTCCAACGTTACTCAAACAGACAGTGCCATTCCACAACGATATCTCCAGGGCTAAATTGTGGCAATGAGAGATAAGGCTAAATTGTTGCTTATGGAGGCTACACCGATATAAAACAACATTTTGGAATTTGTGAATTGACTTTGAGGGTGTTGAAATTCCTACTCATGTTATGTTTAAACTATAATGTCTTTTGCAACAACATTTTCGGCAAATATGTGAACTGAGTTGTTTCATACGATGACTATGAATTAATTCATATCTCATTTGTCTTCAAATTATAGTCATAAAATCCAGATGTTCAATTATAAATTATGTTCAGCGCAGTTTTAAATCAAAGCACTCAAAGTGCTGATGGACGGTGCCATTCAGAAAGTATTGATTCCGAAAAACAATGGGTTTGCGTACTAAGGTGGTGAACATTTGTGCAAAATATTATTGAAATCGGATGAGGCATTAACCAGAGTTATGGGACCGGACAGAAGGACAGAAGGACAACGGCAATTCTATATACCTGGGCCTAATCGGCGGGGGATAGAAAGTGAAGTTATGTAGAAATGTTTAAATTTTATAAGTGTCAAAGGGGAATAATTGTAAAATGAAAATGTCAGAGAAAGTTGGTCACAACATACGTATACATGAGATCCCGATTCCTTTTGAAAACCAATCAGATGCAATCATGCATGACAGAGTTAGCGCCCCTTGAATGCCTGAAAAATAGAATTTCTGCAAAGACGTTAACGGTGGCGATGTGCCTAAAACAAAACAAACTTCATTGAATTAGGATAAGTATAAAACAATAATAAATAATAAATACATGTAGTCTGATGTAACGGTAGAAAGAGTTTTTATGTATTATTTTAAATTCCTTAAATATAAATGCTTTTTGAACACAATATTGATAATGGTAATAAAATGTAATAGATGTATTCATTCTCTAAATGGAGTATGTTTGTACTCTTGAAATATTGTTTATTGTATTCCTCCTTGTTTAGGCAATAAACATGTAAATGTTATGTTAAATAAAATATTGAAATGAATTGAATTGATGAAAATAATTGTATGGTTTGATAAAGACATGTCTGTGGTACATAGTTGTATAATCTCTTCTGCTCGCGAATTTATGAACGGCCTTTGATTTATGAACGGCCTCTGATAATTACCATCATGAAATGTGATAAACGGTTTCAATTTAGTGTCATGGTAATCGAATTACTTACTCTTCAAATGTACGTTCGACACGGATTCTGTTTATTATCCAATTACATCTGATATATATCTATTTCATGTATGCATGCTAATTGTTCTTATATATGATATAATAAATTAATCGTTTGTCGTTATATACATCCTTCATACACTGATACTATACCGATAATCTCTATTATATTCGTTACTAAACTATTAATTGCTACTTTCGGTATTCTCAATACTACCATGGATCTACGTACATATATATCCATGATATTACGCACCGGCTGTTTTCGTTATATTTCGGAAGGTACGGTAAGTTACGGCTTTTACTCCCAACCTCATGTAGACGCTTGTTTACGTTATAAGAGATATGCGCATTAATGTTTACAGGATCAAATCCCTTCAAAAACAGTGTATTACTAAAACTTAAGTTAAACTCACTTAATGTTTTCCAACGCTTACATATTTATCAATTTGTTGTCAATATACGGATCTTTTGCCCATGTACAGCCTTGCAAATGGTACTACTTTTATCGCGCTGTAATCTGGTACTCTTTGGTTTCTAGTATAAATTAGTTGTGAGCCAGAAGTACCACTACTTAGGACTGTGCCGTCAGACGGTTGCCTGACGGTTGCCTAACGGCACCGTCCAATAGGAATCAAGCCCGCTGTTAAATGTATTGACATTATGTATTACTGAAAGGTAAACCGACCCATAGTAGGGAAAAGCTCCCACTTGTTTCCATCACACACAAGGACATTATTGAGAACAGTTAAAATACTAAATTATTCATTATAATTATTACATTACTATAAGAGATTCCGTGATTTTTTTAAAGGAGTGTGTATGATACAGAGTGTTCGTGCTCGTATTTGCATAATTATCTAATTATCATACGTTCGTAAACACGGATGCGCGTTTAATGCTGACTGCGTGTTTTTAAATGTATCCTGTTTAAGGCAATGATGACCTTTAGATTAAAGCTACACAATCCCGATAAAATAATACAATTTCAAGTTATTTTAAACATAAGAACGCCTATAGATGAAGTTCTTTGCTGGTTGTGTTATCTACATTGTTAAGGCTGGTATATTGTCATAGCGTATATCGAGGCATTTGCATAATAGGCGTGATAAACGCTTCGGTAACTTTGAAATTGTACCACCCAGCGATTACGGGTATATAAGCCAAAACGTTTATATAGCAATTTGCTCAGATATCCGATAACTACATACTATTCAACTCGATGAGGTTATTCAATGGCGTGCAATGGAACTATGTTTGTACTTGTTTGTAATGTTGAACGAAAGGGAAAAAGTAAAATGCGTAATGCATAACGTATATACATCACTATGTAGATAAATATAAACACTTACCCGCGTATTCCACCTATGTTCCATATATTGTATATACTTATTTCCTATAATATCCTTGAAATAATTCAAAATCACACACATATTATACATGTATACATATACAGAGAGCGTGTATCGGTAGCCAATAGTTTGTTACGTGAAATACATGCTCAAGTGTTGACTTGGGACAGGGAGAAATTATTGTTTACAATGAGACACTTGAAGGATATTGTTCAAATTAAGTTTTATTATGGAATTTTCTTTTGTTGGAAAAATACCAGCAATATTATTTCTCGCAAATCGTAGTTTTCAAGATGTGAGGAAGGGGTATACGCATGAAGGTCGCCCATCCGTCTATTCTTCAGTTACACTTTTCAATTCCGGAGCTTCTTGGGAAAATTATAAGAGTCACAATTCGTAAAAAAAAAAAAGATCGTTCTTGCGTGCGAGCTTTTGTGGGTGCGTGCGTAAACCGTGCTTGTGTGCGTGCTATTATGCATATGTTTGTTAATATTTAAATCTGACGAATTTGAAAGGCATTTGAATACTACTTCTTCATAAAAAAGAAAATTCATAAAACAATTGTTTTAAAAAGCGCTGGGCTAGAACCCCGTCCGCAACGGCGAAAGCATACTAAGACAGCGCGTAACAATGTCGTATTAATTAGGTTACTTTACATCAATATGCTCAATCGCGAATATCACGGTGGATAGACGTAACGGACCCTGGTTGCTCAAAACTGCATTACCTTGATTCTGGATGCACTTGTAACGGACTCTGGTTGGTAAAAACAAAAACAAAAACAAAATGGACATTGGTGTCAAAAAGTTCGAACATAACGATACAGTATCGTATGTATAAGAAAAAAGCTTTATGCGACGGAACTTTTGAATATCATATCCTTCGAAATACATTTTCTTTATGTACAACAAATGCAGAATAATTCCTAATAAGATGAAACAAATTTACTCTTAACCGGTCGATACAAAGTTGATGACTTTAAAAAGCCAAACTTCTATATGTTCTCTCTGACTGATTTAATGTGATCCCAAACTGGTTTGCAACTGCTGTTGTACAATCAAGATAACTGTTTAGTTTAAAAAATCTGCAAATATTTACGTCTAAATTTCAATGCTTGAGACTCTGGCAACGGACACAATCTGTATATTGGCACCGGATCCTGGTTGATAGATTGTTTTCTATATACCTTCAGAATAAAGAGAAAACGACGATCGGGACATTGGCTCCACCGAAACAAACAATAAAAAAGCACCATTGGTTGCATGGTGTTTTAAGTCATTTTCAGCACATTTTCGGTTATATATGATGGTCGATTTTTTTGTGGGGGAGGCAGACCTTCCACATTTTCATAAGTAGGACAAGTACTGCATGCCGCATGAAATCTGGGAACGAGCTGGATTCTTACCCACGACCGCTTGAAACAGTGCCTCACCACTCTGGACCACCGGTACTAAAATCATTCATGCGACATCATGATGGAAAATAAAAAAAGAACAGCCCAATATTGAATATAGAGGGTGTGATCTTGTTATAGTGATAGAATCTGGTGTTGAGTTCGGCTAAATGCGTCTATGTCGTAAAAGGTACAATACTAAACAAATGTACTCCGGACCTACGTTCGTGTATATACATTTGCGCCTTGAGATAATTCTCTCTTCACGACCTGTCTTCCGTCGACAGTACCCTAAAATAAACTATGGGCCCGCAATAGACATTTACCAAACTTACTTTCCCCGCAGCGCGCTGCATGACGGTTTTTGTCACCGTTTTACACGACAATGACCTCAAACAGTTTTTATATTTGTAACCGGAGGCCCCGGGTTCAATCCTCCGTGGTGCCACTGAGTTTCGTCGGTATGTTCTTGGGCAAGACACTTTCCCTGAGCCTCGTCCGTCGGATGGGGACGTAATCCGGGAGGTCTCGTGTATCGGTCTATCCCCTGAGCACGTTAAAGAACCAAAGGAATCTATTCGATAATAAGAGTAGAGCACGGTTCCCGGATTCCTATATATCCTTCCTCTCTCTCTCTGGAGCGGCTCTAAATAACCTATACTGTGTTGCTGAGCCGTTAAACAACATTCAATATTTAAAAAAAAAGTTTATTCAAAAGGCATTATCTTAGAGCACGCAGCTGTGTACACACTTTCTGCAAAAATCCGAAAATTAAAAAAACAACACAATACATAAAACAACAAAAAACAACAACAAACAAACGAAAAAGTAGGGGCGATAGGATATAAGGATTCTGACTATGTCATCAACATCACGGCGTCTAATAAGATATAAAATAGTGGGGAAAAACGAACCACAGCGTATCTGGGAATAAACAAGTTCATGAAGTTGAGCCCCTAACAGGTAACAATTGTTTGATCATAAATGATACTTAAAAACAAAATACATCAATGAATAAAAAATCAAATATTACAAGTAATACAAATGCAGCAATATGAACAACTATATACATGAGTGTTGGCATAATGTAGGCTGACATGTCGTATAGAGATGCCACCGTTGTTGTACGCAACAAATAAGAAAACGTTTTTTATTTAGATATTTTGTTTAAAATAACTCTTAATGTACATTTATTCACAAATTAATATAATTGTATAAAGTAATACATTGAATACCTCCTACAGAAAAGCTTAGCTTTTCGTTTATAATATCCGAATACTTACTGAAAATGTAAATTACAAGTTTTAAATAGGCATTTACCAATGGTAAAAGTTTTCATTATTTTATACATATAATGTAATTCTAGAGAAAATTTTATTGAGAATGTTGCCACTTTTGTTTAAGCACTAGCGGATTTCGAGGGGAGCACCCTCATCGGAGTCATCCTATGATTTGAAAAGGTTATCACATAACATTTAGCTGAATGTTGTTTAATTGTTTATCAAGACATTATATTGAATATTTATAGCCGGTCGCCAAAAAGAAAGGAAGGGTACATACAAATCCGAGAAGCTGCCCTAATCTTACTTACGAATATATTTTCCTGTGATTAGCAAATTGTTCCAAGGATAGACTCCGAATCACAGAACCGGTGTACATACCGGTTCGGACGAGAATAAAGGCACATGTTGTTTTTTTCCATAAGTTGACCCACGCACAAACCCCACCCAATTGAAAATGTCACAGCTTTATCTTCCACCGCTGATATTTCGAACAGGGGGACATATCTAGTCGTTTTTTTAAGATGTATGTTTGCAACTACCGACTAGGATCCTGTGTCAGAAGCAAACAGGATCCGGTGCCATGAGCAACCAGGATCCGTTACTTTGCAATGTACAATCTGGCAATCGATATATATTATTATGTATTAAATACATCCAATTGATGTTATGGCTGAACATACATAATTCCAGACATAGCATATGCCAATAGCAGTCACCATTTTTGAAATAAACACTATTGTCTTAGAACTGGACGTACTTTCACGCGTCAGTGTGTAAACAGTGCGCGTTCTTTCACATCTAAAACACTGTTTTTATAACCCCTTCTTCATGAATTCTGACACACAAATGCATCTAGTGTTCCGTGGGTGCGATCATTTTTAAAAAGTGTCTTATTGTAAAGTAATATTAAATATGTTTTAACAGTTTACGTGTTTTTACCCCCCAGGGTCCTTTACATGAGTAACCTGGATCAAGGTAACGCTGTTTTGAGCAGCCAGTGTCCGTTAAGTCTGTCCACCGTGAATATAAACCATTGCTTTTCCAGGTCCGTAGCTACACTTGGGCTGTCCACCGTGAATATAAACCATTGCTTTTCCAGGTCCGTAGCTACACTGGGGCACACATAGGTATTTGCCTTGGTTGAATTTTGGGAATGTACATACTTTACATAAAAACAACTATATACTAGTAAATAAGGACCCTGGGGGAAATGCAACACATTGAAGGAAATAAAAACAAAATCTAGGGTGGAGAGGGAGTTTAATGCCACCGGACACCAACATAAGGGATATGACTCGGTTAAATTTCAGGGCTGGTTACGGGCCTGTTTTCATTTAAAATTACTTTACAAATCAATAAACTTAGGAAAGGTTAATTACTAGTATTTGAACTTAATTGTTATACTAAAACTTTCGGTTTTTAGTTAACACTTACCCTGTCATACAGACGGAACTGATATCTTTCATATTTTCTTTGATTTTGAAATATTATCAATCAGAATGTTAATGTTCAGATTGCCAATACATACATTTGTGTTGCTTTTTTTTTTGTTTCGTGGAAACATCAATATTGGGGCCCACCCCGAAATTGGGGTGAATTGGGGTGTGGAGTCCTCCGGCTCTTACGCCTATGTTTATAAGACTATATAGAAACTCTCTCTCAATGCCTTCCACCCACTCCTTCTTTCCCCCAATTTCTCACTATTTTCCTCTCTCCCTCCCTCTCGTTTTCTTTCTTTCTCTGCATCTCTCTTTCTCTGTGTGTGTCTCTCTCTCTTTCTCTCTTTCATTCTCCCTCTTTTTGACTCTCTATGTATCTCTCTGTCTCTGTGTCTCTCTGTGTCTCTCCATCCATTTTATTTTCAATTTCAAAAGGTCAATTCATGCATAAATTAAGAGGAATTCATTAAAATTATGTTGATTTATAATCTACTAATAAGTGTAAACCATGCATGCATAACTTCACATAACAAAAACTATATCTCCATCTTTACTCCATTTTCGATAAACAATGTCTCCCTTGTGTTTTGTGTCAGTATACACTGCACACACACACACACATAAAAATGGAGGATTATTTGTATACAATAGTTTCTTTGATGCAACGTGATAGTTGGAAAGGGTCTTTGTTAAAAGGCCGCTACGTTTAATTATAGGTTTGGATTATATATAAATATGGACTTATAAGGTTGTTTGAGTAAGTACATCTTTAGCTTCCTTTTCAATTTATAATGACTTGTATTTCATATTAGGTCTTTCTACTGAAGATTGGTCTCATCAGTTCGGTGGTAAAATGCCGTCTGCTAAAATCCACTTTTATACCCGTTATAAGACCAGTGGTCGATTCACAAAGTACCTGAAGCGTCTCATACAGTACCGCCTTATCTCATTAATATTCAGTGAATTTAGGTAGTGCGCATGTTGTATATATGAACCCACACGTAATCACCTAGAACAACATGCGTAATGACCGTTACATTTGTTCAGTTCTAGTGTGCCTTTTATCGGGATTGTGTAGCTTTAAGTAGTTAATTTCTAGTGCAATATCACGCTAAGCCAATCAGAACATTTCAACTATTGTATTACTGAACGTAAGCTGAATCATTAGCCAAATGGTGATAACGACATACACCATTTGTATATTTGAATAACTGTGCGCAATTGAGATGGAAACTTTTGCATTATGGATGGTACGTATTGCTTATAATAAGTATTAATTTAACAATATTATAATAATTTATATTAGCTACATACATTTACAATTCTGATAATATTTGCAATGTTGAATAACCAGCTTTACGGTTTGCCATAGTGAATCATTATAATTTTTGGATTTTGACTTCTATGCACTTCTGTTCATTTCCTGTCCAGAGTATGTTCGTCGTGTGTTTTGTCTACGGAGGACGGGGATGAACTTTTGTTCATTTCCTTTCCAGATTATGTGTTTTGGTATGTTTTGTCCACGGATGACGAATTCTGTTTATTTCCTTTCCATAGTATGTTTGTCGTATGTTTTATCCACGGCGGACGGGGATGATTTTCTGTTTATTTCCTTTCCAAATTATGTTTGTCGTATGTTTTATCCACGGCGATGAATTTCTGTTTATTTCCTTTCCAGATTATGTTTGCCGTATGCTTTGTCCACGGAGGACGGGGATGAATAGCTGTGTATTTCCTTTCCAGATTATGTTTGTCGTTTATTTTGTCCACGGAGGACGGGATGAATTTCTGTTTATTTCCTTTCCAGATTATGTTTGTCGTATGTTTTGTCCACGGAGGACGGGGATGAATTTCGGTTTATTTCCTTTCCAGATTATGTGTGTCGTATGTTTTGTCCACGGAGGACGGGATAATTATAAGGCGCCTGAGACATGCTCCAACTCTGCGGAATGTACCCAGCGGAACAGGAAATGTTGTAGAGACGCCGACGGAGACTTGATAGATGCTGATCATGGTACTTCTGGCGATTTCATACCTGGTAAATTAGCAAATTCTGTTTGCCATTGATTATTTTTTGTAGACATACACAGTTACACAGTTGAACAAGAGACCCAATATGGCGTGCGAGTTGTGGACGCTCTACTGGCTTATAACAGTTGAGTGGGGAATTAGGCTCAATATAGGGTGTCCGACATCGGGCTACATTTCTGCTGTTTCTAATCAAATTTGCCTTATGTATTTTTTCAAGTTTATATTTGATGTTAACAATCGACCAAGTTTGATGAAGCTAAGATTAAAAATACCGTTATTTTGCAATAAATTATCGGCTTTTACACTTGAGTTATTAATCATATCTAGCTGGGTTGAACTTTTAGAGCTTTAATTCATGTCAACAATATGGTTATGTTTGGTAAAGATCCGATTGAAAATGACGTAGTCAAGTACGGGCATTGTCTTGTGCTAGCGCAAGGAAGTAAATGGGGAAAATACTGCATGTTGTCTTGAATAGATGTTTTCTTTTCTTCTGAAATATAAACATGTTAGAAGATCGTTATTTCAAACGTGAGAACATGTAAACAATTGATATACAAATAGTTACATCATCGTAAACAGTTAGTTTTATATAAATGAGTACTGTGGTGGTTAACATCGCATATATCAAACCATTCATGTGTGAATGATGAATGAATTTGCATGTTATTTTTATTTATTCATTATACTACGACATAGAAAGCGTCACACAAGTGCACACAAATTGCAACTATTGTAAACAAGCATCAGGTGTTGGTTTTACTCATATTTTGATTTTACTCAAATGTTGAATTCTTTCGGATGGCTGGAGTTGTATAGTACTGATTCTACCCAGGAAAACGTGGGTATTCTGCCTCCACCAAGAAAACAATCGACCGTCATTTATAGTCTAACGTGTTGAAAATGACGTAAAACACCATTCACCAACCAGCAAACTCAAATATCAAAAAGGTCAGCGAGTGAGAGATCAGCCTTTGTTTATTGGGTGTTAAGTTGTTTTCCTTAAAGAAACTAACCTGCTAACTATCGTCAAAATTACACTAAAAACTGTTTATCAAAACTCTATCAAGGTGTTCAGTTCATATAATAATGTATATGTGCCGATTAAAAGTAAAGATTTATTCACGTTTTTTAAAATACCCGTGATTGAATATGCGTTAAATTAATTATGAGTTGATAACTCTTAATTCGACGCTCCTGTTTTAAGGTTTGGCCTGGCTGGTTAAAGCTATTTATATTGTGTTTGTTGAGTTTGGATTCTCAAAACTAATTAGTTATATATAGTCGATAGTAGGTTTAGAAAAGGTGTATACATGTTGTAACGTTTGACTGTTGTGACTTTAAGAGAATAAAACAGTTCGTCCTAGTCTGTAGTAAAAAATATCATGGGCTCTCTTGATATAAAAAATTACAATGTAAGCATCAACATGAATACAAACATAACAACATCTTGAATTTAATTAGTATTTAACAAACCATTTATAATAGCAAAATCAATCATATGATAATACGTTACTAACATTTAAAGAAACATACGGCAATCTTTAGTTTTATTCAAACATTAAAATGTGCGCCTCGATTTATTCATCCTGCCTCATTTTAACTTTAAAGCAGTTTGCATATAATTAACAAAAGATGAGATTTCAATTTGCTTCGTTATTCTATAATATTTGTTAAATATAGTATTGGTGCAATTTTATCAAAAGTTAATAATAAGCAGAAACAATTTGCTTTGAAATATTCTAATAATTAATATTAATAGTTGCAAATATGCAAGATATGTTCAAACAAACCTCGAGATTTAAATAAACTCAGATTATCGCGTGTCCCTTTGTACTATGACCACAAATGATGTTTTCATACTTGTAAACACAATGATGCATTAATTCAATATCAAATTTAATAGGCAGAAGAATGGCTTATCTTGAATATAATTCCTTTGGCGTGTACATTCATATGATCACTATATTGTTTGTCTTTTATTTTCCAAGTTCCAGACACAAATAGAACGGGTACATGTTCTAGACGTAAAAGTGGTGCCAGGGTCGCTTGTAACGAATCGTGCGGATGTAAAAAAGGTGAGGCAGCAACGTGTTCGAACCTACTCGAAAAAATATTGACTATGAACCCCTCCACATATTTTTTCTCGAATGTAGTTCCTTTAATAAAATGTAATCCCTCTCTTATTGACGGAAATGGGCATTATACTTGAAATAGCCCATTTCCATTCGATTTTGTTGTTGTATGTATCAGAAGCCTATTAATAGGTTTTATTGGGTATTGGATCATTGATGAACATTTTTCGAATCTATTGATACACTCTGTGAGCAACTATGGATGAAAACAACTGTACCTTTGACATGTTTAGTAAGCAAACAAGAACGTTCTTACATGTCTTGTGATCCCAACCTTTCTGGTGATTTTTCAAGTGGAAAATTATTTTTCTATATGAAACATACACTGCTGCATTATCCATACTTGAGTTGAAGTTGCAGTAAATCATTAATATGTGACCCTTTAACGTTGATGTCAATGCGGACATAATGGGTGGTTTCATACCTTTACAATCAAAATGCTATACATAATGACTTGTTTAATTATTTCACCCCAACCCAAAATCGTTCTACATACTTTAGCTACACAGCACATACTAATTATTAATCGTTGGCTATATTCAGGTATATAATGCATAGAAACCAGCGTCCAAGGTATATTTGGTTAGATAAACAACAATTGCATATTTTCAGGATATCGGTGTCACAGGGACATCCAAGGAATTTGTTGTCCTGGAATGTCATGTTGGAGTAATAAGGACGTGAAGAAATGGAACAAGTGCCTTAAGGACAACACATGCGCCTTGCCACCATAAGCACCACCACAGGGACCCGTTGGGCCTATTTAAACACACAGACTCATTATAAGACTATTACCGATGGAACTATTAAACTATTAAAAAAGACTATTATTACCAAAAGGAAATATTTAACTATTAATGGAAAACCCGTACTTTGTGTTATTAATCTCGTTGATAAAAGACTACAACCTTTTCTATTTACATTCTACACACAGTACATTTGAAAACGTAACATTTTGTATTTTTTTTTTGAATTTCTATAGCGGAATTGAAATCCTCAGGCAAAATGTGTTTTAATGACCTTTTTCGAGCCTATTGTATTTAGTGGGGAGACACTTTGTATATGTAATGTAAAGCACTGTTAGACATACAATTGCATGAGAAAATGGTGTTATTCAATTTCGTATTATATGATGAGGCTCTGCCAATACAGCTTTTGTATGAAGTCAACATATTAAAACATAGCAGCAGGTTTTTCATTAGTTGTGTTTTTGGTTTTATGTTCACACTTTGTTGATATTTCATTATTTAATGAAATATCAACAAAGTGTTGTATTTAGTACAGCTTACTTGTAAATTTGTTGTTAATTTGTTGTCTTCTTGTTGCTCTTGTTGCACCAAACCTCACTTTAACCCTATTGTCATCCCAGTAAACTGGACAGTGTAAATAACCATATCCCCGCCAGGTAATAATCTCTAACAAACAAGGCAGCATTAATAGGCAATATAATTAGAACACAAAAATGATCATTTATATATATTATAAAAAACAAAGCCTAGAAAGCCACAAAGTAAGTACTCAATGACTGGGCAGAAGTCAGAGCAACAAGAGAACAAACCGTTAAGGGAACGACAAGACAATATTAAATACAAACATCAAAAGCTACCGTCCTATAAGGATTTAGGTAGACGTCAGCAAACGGTCCGCAATCTGCCCGGTCATCGCACAATCAAAGAGGAAAGCAAAGTGACGAACTGTAAATGGGTCAACCACTAAACATGTAGTACGTTGCAAAATGATAGGGTCATAACATCTTTTGATAAACATTTTAACACTTTTTATAAAGATTGTATGAACGTGATTATGACCAAGGATCTTACGAAGTTTTTAAATCACATCACCATAAAGGTCCGGTTGTGATAGTCGCAGAAGAGTTCTTAAATTGCTTTTATATCTTAAAAGCAGATCAGGGTTAAGATAATAAAATGTTGCAAAGGTTTTTCGAAGTTTATTGTAACGGTAGCCCTGCTGGAGTAGCTTTTTAGTTATACAAATATTACGAATATAAAAGTCCTCAACACGACTATTGACTATAAGTAAATATTAGTCACAGTGAACACCAATACCATACACTTTTCAAGTTTGTTTAATGAAGGCGCGCTTAGATTCCCGCCAAAATTAAAGTTATCAACAAAGTTTTGCAATGTCATTAACGCCGATTGCAACGTCTATAGTTTATTTCCATGAAAGCAGTGATCAAACCTTCATCTGAATGGTATATAACAAACATGTAGCGCAAATCTTACATCAACACGTGTGACTAACGAACATCGCAATTTTATTTTAACGACCATATTGTTTACATAGCATCAGCTAAGCAACAGTGAACTATTTTCTGTGCCGTTTCCTTCCGGCTAACAAAATGTCAAGATTTTGAACATACCGATCTTTCGATATACACACGAGGCATGATTACAAAGAAAGACGGTATTGGCCGAGTTATCACGATTGACCGCCGACATGGACCACAATTTTAATCATTATCAAAGCACTCACTTAGTACCTTAATCGGACAATGCAATGAGGGAGGCTGGGAGCGGACGTGCGCCGTCAATCTCATGTATGCAAGGACAGTCATACATATCTTCTTGCAAGGCTTGTCAACATACACTAAACAAACTTTATAATTGCTCACCTAGGTTTTATGGATATATTTGAAAACAAACAAGACATGAATACCATTTAATGATCTATCGTATGAAGCAAACTTTGATTCAAATTACATTTATTTCTGGAAATGTAATTCCACAAAGCCTTATAGGTCAGACATAACGAAGGTACTACATTCAACACCCTCAAACCAAACGTCACACTATTTAAAGGTGAATGGCCACCATTTTTGTAGTATTATCAATTAACAAATTTAACTCTTAAACATCATATGAAAAGTTCTTGATAGTTTCGGAGAGGAAAATATATTGAAAACCGCTACTAAATTGTAAGTAAAAATAAGTATTATAGATACTACTTTTACCACCGCTTGACTGCACGGGGAAATGAGGTAAATCTAAATTGTATAGCTGCATAACTATTGCCAGATAATTGATAAATACATTTACCTGTGGATTAATTAACTGTTCAAAGTTTTCTACGTCATCAAATAAAATCTTATTCTCGCTTTTCACAGACATTGCAATGTGTGAATTGTAAATATCTATTGTTGTATATCGATTTATATTTAAATAAACATAAACATGTTCATTAGCAAAACATGGCCGGAGATCTTTAAATGGCGTATATTGTCCATATCAATGGTAACAGTGGTGCTAGGCGGTACCAAGATGACATTTTGCTGCCAGTCCGATCCTTGTATCGCTGTAAATAGAAGGATGTCATTGGCTAAATATATTCCACATGTTATGATGCTAGAACCACCAGAAAATGCTAGAATCCAACCATGCCAGAGTTCATCCATAGCCTGCGAAACGTTCGGATCAAAATCCAACTGAACACGTATGGGACTTGTTAAAACGCCGCACGCTAGAGCTTCCACAGCAACAAAATATCCTAGGTCCAACGTTACTCATACATACAGTGTCATTCCACAACGATATCTCCAGGGCTAAATTGTGGCAATGAGAGCTAAGGCTAAATTCAAAGGGGAAGGTCATATTTACCTCAATAGGAATGCTCTAACATGATAGCCCAACACGAATGTTTGTTATAAGCCATAGGTATGTTTCGTAATAGGTATAACCTAAACTAACATAATAATCATAAGGACACGTCCTGCGTTCTTGTAATCTGTACTTGTCAGAGGCTAACAAAGTTTATGGGATGGCTAGCAGTACGTTGATGAAAAAAAATCATAATAAGCCTTCTCTCAGATTTATATAAGCATCCATATCCATCAACAAATATTACCGCCTTTACTAAAATAGAAACATCTTTAAACATGAACCAATCGTTCTGAAAACCTCCCCAAAAGGCATCGTCTTGTGAACCTTTTACAAATTAATAAAAATCCTTGTTAACCTTTTCTCTGATTTATGAAAAATCATTCCGATTCGCCATCAAATATGGCCGCCGTTACTAACAATAGAAAAATCGTTAAACGATTTCTCGCGAACCAATGACCTTATTGTTTTATACTTCACCAGGAGCATTGGCTCATGACCCTTTTCCCAAACTTTTACAAATATCCCCGATCCATTAAGATCCTTTTAAAAATAATATTTGCCGTCGTTACTAAAATAGAAAAATCTGTGAAAATCTACTTATAAACCAACGGCCCAATTGATTTGAAATTTTACTAAAACCATTGCCTTATTATCGTTCTCAGACTTGTAAAATCGCACTTATCGTTCACCAAACACGGCAACCGCTACTGAAAATAGAAACATCTTCTCACGGACCAATGGTCCAATTGTTTTGAAATTTTGAAACAAAAGCACTGTCTCATGACCGTTTCTCAGAATTATACAAATTGCACTCATCCGTCAACACATCGCTGCCGTTACTAAAGTTAAAAATAAAGGCTTCTCGTAAACCAATGGCCGAATTATTTTGTAACTTCGCAAAAAGCATCGTTTCAGTACCCTTTTTCAGAGTTGTACACATTGTCTCGATCCGTCAACAAATATGACCTGCTTTACTAAAAATAGAAACATCTGTAAAAAACTTAACATCAGCCAATGGCCCGATTGCTTTAGAACTTCACAAAAATCATCGTGACATGATCTTTTCCCCGATTGACATACATTTTTTACAATCCTTAAAGCTGTACAGTCCCTATTTTAACTGGTAATAACTCATGAATATGAATGAGTCACATGTGAAGTAGTTTCAAATCGACGAACACTCCAAAGTCGGTATATAAGCAGAAATAGGTGCGCAAAAATTTCATATTTTTATTTAGCCTCCGTACAGGTAACATCGATAAATATACGGCCCAGAATATATGTGATAAATAAATTGTTGCCCGGAACGGGATTTGAACCACAGCCTTGCACTTGTAAGTTTTTGAAAGATGTACTCTGAATCAATAGACCACTGCTACTTATTGGTATGTTGTAGCCTTTTTAACAGTAGCTAGGCATTACATAATAACAAGCGCGCGCACACAAAATCATCAAGCGAAATAACAAGTCGAGATATGGTTGTATTGAGGCGAAGTATTAGTTTCATATTGATAACATACAGTATTACAAAGGCAATGTTAATTTACACGTGCGACAATATGGACTACATATTTAATTGATCCATCTTGAGTTGTGTTCAAATATGTTAAGTTATTTTGCCTCATAATAAATGGTAGTTATTATACTATTTTCACAATAAGCGTTATAGTGCAGTGGATAGAGCGCCGGACTTGAAATCAGAAGGTCCTGTGTTCGAGCCCCGAAAGAGGCTAAAAAAAAAATCTGTGAAAAAATACTGTTACCTGTTATAGGTACGATGTGCACTAGTCGATGTATATACAGTAAATGATTTCTGCGCTATATTTGCCCGCTTAAATACCCAATTTCGACATGAGCTGGTGAACATGAAGTTACAAATCAATACACGCCTACAAAGAAGAAATCGATTGATAAAGAGACTCTGTAGCTTTAAATAAGTATGACCGCTTTAAAGAAAGACAGAACAATCTTTAAAGTAACTTCTTATGAACCAATGGTCCATTAAACAAATGGTCCAATAATTATGATAACCGTTTTGTGAACAAATGTGGCCACCGTTACTAAAGAGTGAAGGTCTGTGTAAAGAAATATAAAAATATCGGACAGGGAAAGTAGCATTCAAGGAGGACAGTCAACCACACAACACAGAAACAAACACGCAAACAGACAAACAAGAAGGCAACAGTAATATTCAATGCAAACGACATCAGAAACACAAAAGGGTTGACAATAGGGCTACCGCCTTGGAACGGTCAGTGGCAAAGTAGGCCACTGGGGGTTTAAACCGGTTCTAGGGTGCACCAAACCTCACACTTACCCTACTGTCATCCCATTAAAACAGGACAGGGTAAATAAAGAAATCCCCGCCATGATCTAATCTCTAACCAGCAAGGCAGCATCAATAGGCAATATAAGTAGAACACAAATATGCTCGTGTAAATATAATACACAAAACAATAGCATAGAAAGCCACAATGAAGGTACTCATTGATTTGGCAGAAGCCAGAGCAACAAGAGAATAAACCATTAAGGGCACGACAAGAAAGATCAAAGACAAACATCAAACGCCACCGTCCCATTAGGCTTTAGGTAGGCGTCATCATAGGTTCTAAAGCCTGTCCGGTCATCTTACAATTAAAGAGGTAAGCATAGTGGCGAACTGTAAAAGGGTCCACCACCAAGCATGCCGTACGTTGCAAAATGATAGGGTCATAACCTCTTTTGATAAACTTTTTAACAAGTTTAACAAAGATAGTATAAAGTGATCATGAACAAGAATCTTGCGAAGTTTATAAATCCCATCACCATAGAAGTCAGGTTGTGATAGTCCTTGTCGCAGAAGAGTCCTTAAATTAAGCCTATCAAAACTCGAGTTGAAAGCGATACAGAAAGTATGAAAGCCTACAGTGTTTATAAAACTTATTAAACTGAATTCTGATTGGCTAAATTTGTCTGACAAGGCCAACGGAAACTAGTAGATTTGTTTATAGAGTGTAGTTGTTGATAAATGGTATATCGTTAGGTGATTTGTTACGCTGTACTTGAATCGTGGCCGGAAAAGATGAAGAAAGGAATAGAAATGCTGAAATTGCAAATAAATTATTCTGTTTTCTTGCAAAGAGCGTTAATTTTACATGGTTACTGGTAATGAAACCCTATTAAAAAATACATATCGCCGTGATTTCTTAATCACGTGATTTTTCAAGGTGCCCGGATGTGATTTTCAGCCAAGAAGAACAATCAGACGATGGAAGGAGTGAATGTCAACTTTTTAGACTAGAAAAGGTGACCAAAATATTCTTCTCTGAAACCACAAGGGCTACAGCTTTGATTTTTTGCATGTAGCAAAATCTAGTGGTCCTTTACCAAGTTTATACAAATGGTGACCCTGGGGTCAGAATTAGCCCCAACCCGGGGAGGCGAGGGTGTGGTCAAACGTTTTGCATAGTAATATTGAGCAAATACATTTAAAAATATTCTTCCCTGAAACCACACGGGCTAAGCAAAGAGTACGCACTATGAGGAATACCCACACCTTTCATAAAACACTTACACGTTCCAATTGTGTTGTATTTTACTAAAAATATCCGACAAATTGTGTTTTGTTATACTGTCAGGGTGAAAATATTTCGTCCGAATGGCCCTTGAAAATGGTCCTATGTAGATTGATGTACTAAAAAAGTAATTGTATGAGATAACACATCAATTGATGGAATCCCAAGCAAAACTATTTTTTCTCACACGTGTGTTTGTTTGAAAATATATTTTACGCAGACGTTGGCCGTTCCACAGGGTTCCCACGCGTCAGAAAAAAGTCAGGAAAAATGATTTTTTTTTCAAGGTCATTTGGTAAATGTCAGGGAAAAGTCAGGGAATTTCTTTTTCATTTGACATAAAGCATCTTTATGTTTATTTTGATTTAGAACATAATTCTGTTCTGGGCAAACTAATGTAACATATAACATGTGCTGATAACTAACATTGTGCAATGTTTGGTTTTGCATGTGCTGACTGTATCACAGTTCGTAATGAGACACTATAATATTTTATTCACTTCTAATGCTATATGCTAGCAACGTGACTCCATCATCTTAATGTTGGCAGTGTAATCATTGTCGCAGTAATTAATTGCTTTGTATATAGCCAATACCATATCCAGCAATTGTAATAAAAGACTGAAATTGAAAAAGTCTAAAAAAACGTTTGAAAAGGGACGAAAGGGTTGGCTGCAGGGGACGAATGAGGTCAATAAAGTCATTTAAGGATTATGTCCCCTTTTGTGGAATCCCATTGAAAGTGCCTTATCAAAAGAAAAGAAATATACTAAATAATCCTGAATATTTTTACATGTAACTTGCAGTTTAATATGTTTACACTTTTATCTAGACAGTGCTATACTTGAATAATAAATACAAACTTGATAAAGTGTGTATTGATCCATACTCAGTTTATGTCGTACTCTTGGTCATGCATATGTTGACTAATATTTATCAAGTATATTTTTTTTATAATTCAAGAGTAACAATCCCTAGATAGATGTGTAAACATATTAAACTGGAAGTTTCATGTAAAATATTCAACATTATTTGAGGTTTACTTTTTATCTTTTTCAAATGCAAACTCAATGGGAATACACAAAAGGGGACATAATTCTTAATAAATATTACAGAAAATGTTACTGAAAAAGAACACCGAAACATAAAATGATGTAAGGGAAATTTTGATTTTTGTCAGGGAATGTCAGGGAATTTTGGATAAAATGGTGTGTAATCCACGAACAGACGTTGATTCAATGGTATCGTGTCGATTGTCCCGTCCAGAAGCGCTGTGAAATAAAAACGTACAGTACCACTTGAATAAAATTAAATGACACTGGGGTCACTGCAAATGTTTAACCCAAATAGTAAATATAGATATAAAAATCGAAAAGGAAAAGTAGCATTCAAGGACGACAGTAAACCACAAACACAGACAGAAACAAAGAACAACTTTAAAGATGAATGAAGACATCACAAACACAAAAGGGTTGAAAATGTTTAAACCGGGTTCTAGGGTGCACCAAACCTCACACTCACCCTACTTCATCCCAATAAAACGGGACAGTGTAAATAAAGAAATCCCCTCTACGAACTATTATCTAACCAACAAGGCTGCATTAATAGGCAATATAAGTAAAACAAAGATGCTCGTTATATATAAATACAAAAAAAAAATAGCCTAGAAAGCCACAAAGAAGGTACTCATTGACTTGGCAGAAGCCAGAGCAACAAGAAAACATGTTTAGACATTAGACACCACCGGATTGTTATTCTGTGTGGAATATAGTATATGTAGAAATATTGTTATGGTTATATATTCTGTATTTAAGATTGAATTTGATCAAAACTTTCATAGATTGTAGAATTCAGGGTCTAGTCAGTAGGGGAGCAGCCTTGATATTTTCCTACATCTATTAAATATTTAGAAACGCATGGCAACGAAAAGTAGTACGTCCTCTTTCGTAAAAAAAATAATTAATTGTCCGCCATTTTGGATTTTTTAAAACACATAATTTGGAAGATTGTGACAATTTTTTATCATGAAATTGCATTTCCCTTTACGTTTCGTGATTTTCGGCTGTACCGACTTTTTTTCAGAAGCCTTACTGCGTGATAAATGCAGACCCGCCTTGTAAAATGTGGAAGCGAGGGCGATAACTCTAAAAGATGCCATTTTTAGAATACGTTTAAAATGACAGCAATCGTGTGTTTTTGTTAAATAAAATACGAGGAGATATTTGAATTGTTGTTTTAGCTCACATATTACATGAATGTTGCTGCATGTGACGAAAAGCATATTATTTCTTTATCAAAAGTACACGAAAATACGGTAATTTTGACTCGACTGTCCTCGCAAGAAACTGCAGGCGCGTATTCGATGGAGCGGGTATTATTGGGCACCCTCTCACATATGGAAAGTGTACGTAACAATCGCTACTGTTCAAGATGGGAGTTGGGGTGGAGAGAAGGAGGGAGTGGGCATCTGAGCTGAGATTTAAAAGGATGCGCCCATTCCCTTGCCACCCCAACTAGTTTTGAAAGCTCTTGCAAGTATACATTTTTAAACATATTCAGATAATATATTTGTTGCTGTGTTTCTGACTAGACTGTCCAGTGTCTAATTGTCTTGGGAAAGACACTTTCCCTTAGCCTCGTCCGTAGGATGGGTATGTAAACCGGGCGGTCCCGCGTATAGGTCTATCATCCGAGCATGTTAAAGAACCATAGGAATCTATTCGATAATAACGGTAGGGCACGGTTCCCGGATTCCTATATGTATCCTTCCCCTCTCTCTGAGGTGGCTCTAAATAACCTGTACTGTGTTGATGAGCCGTTAAACATTCATTTCAATTCATCCGCAACTGCACTCAGCACTGTCATATGTACTGTAGCTGTCCTATGCTAGTATCATGAATCAACCGTGGAATATATCACCCACACATAAAAGGGTTTGACGGGATCTTACTTGTATTAGTTTAAATATAGACCATTTGTCGGTTGAAACCTAAGATACATTTTTTATCAGACAGAAACTCTGTCGTAATACTGATAGCATCGAAGGAAAGTAAAGAAGGCCATTTTTTTTTTACTTTTTTTAAAGTTAAATGGTGTTTTATGTCATTAAAGCACATTTTAGGCCATATTTCCTGGGTAGAACCAGTACTGTATACTTTCTGCAATCCGTTAGAATCGACACTTTCTCACCTACAAGTTGAGCTCCCAGTGGGAATTAAACCCGCAGCGGTGAGAGGTGAAAATGAGAATGTATACAAATTTAACAAGAAAAGCTATAATACATGTATTATAGCATGGGGAGTACGGACATATTTGAAAGGCAGTGAAAGGATGATATGATTAGCATGACATATTAGCAAGAATTTGACCGATCGATTATCAGTCAAGTGAGACATGTCCAAAATTGGGAAGGGGACATAATCTGTGTTTGCCGACTTCAGTACTTTATAAATAAAACAATGAAGTTATATAATAAGTGTATTCAAAGCCTTATAGTTACATTGTCTTTTGTCTTTTGGTTTTGTCTGATTTCAAAATGCCAGTTCGGATGAATGTATTATATACAGTAACAAACATTGTATTATATACACTAACAAACATTTCTATATTTCACGATAAGGGTAACACTACGTATAGCCGCTTCACTTTCATGGAAGCGCAAATAAATATTATGGAATGATTTTTTAACACTAGTACAATTGTGTAATGAACAATGACAATTGTGTAATGAACAATGTTATATGTATTTATTCTAAAGTTGTGATTATCCCAGAACTAAGTTTGTACAGCTCAGAAAGTGGTCCAGGTTCCCTGCCAGGACTTGAACCTGGATCTCTCTTCTCGAAAGAAAAGCATGCTTCCTTACACTACAGAGATGTTCCCAACAGCACAGAGCGTACAAAAAAGTAATCAGCCAACTTAAATTTAGATTAAACATATTTTACTTCAAATTATGTATATTTACATAATCCATTCTAGTCACTGATCTTAACTCTTACAGTATGTCCTTTGTATGGGCGAGATGAAGCTGCAGGTAATGCTTATAAATTAATTCCAACACTTCATTAAAAAGAAACCCAGTGAAAACAAGCAAATTCAGCGAAGTACCAAGTCCACTATATGTGAAATCACACATTGTAAAATAATGGATACTCCTCAATCGTGCCAAATTTCATAAGACATCTTTTTTTTTTTAAATTAACAGCATCCTAGAACTTTGACCAACTGACCTGAATAACAATGCAGTGCTTCCTTTCAATGAGTTTCACATTTTGATGAAGTTTTGATGAACTCCATTTAGGCTGTTGTGAGTGTTACCTTGTGAAATGCATCTGGCAAAGAGAAGGAAGGCTTGGATTATTGTTTATATCTCTGAAAACGGACAACAACAAGAGGTCAATGACCCTGAAGCTCTATTATAAGGATAATTTATTAGGAGTTGATAGATTAGCATTCATGTGAATTTTTATGAAAATCTGTCCAAGTAGTTTCAGAGGAGTAGTCGCTACAAATGTTTACTATATAACTCTCGTAAACAAAGATGGTCGCTGGCTGCCATGTTTAATATCGAATCAAAATAATTTTCAACAAGGACCAACATCATGTCATGCTGGTCAGTTTAGAAAAAGTTCCATATCTGATTAAATATCAGTTCTAGTTTTTAAGAAGTAGTCGTTACAGATTTATTTATGTTTTAAATTATTTTTAGCCATGGCGACCATTTTGAAATTCCGGCTAACCAGAAATTTTGGAAGGATCGACTAGACATTAAAATAACATTTTTAGCAAGGGCGACCATCTTGAAATAGCGGCCGACCTGAAATTATGCTAGGATCAAGTAGACATCAAGTGCAACATTCCTGTGAAGTTTCATGAGAATCCGTCAAGTAGTTTCAGAGTAGTCGCTACAAGTTTTTATTATGTTACTCTATTTAAACAAAGATGGCTGTTGGCGGCCATGTTTGATGTCGAATCAAAATAATTTTCGACAAGGATCAACATCATGTCATGATGATCATTTTAGAAAAAGTGCCATATCAATATCAGTTTTAGTTTTCAAAAAGTAGTCGCTCCAAATGTTTTTTTTAAATCTATTTTTATTCGTGGTGGCCATCTTGAACTTCCAGCCGACCTAAAATGTTGCTAGGATCAACTAGACATCAAGAGCAACATTCCTGTGAAGGTTCATGAAAATCCGTTCAGTAGTTTCAGAGGAGTAGTCGCTACAGGTTTTTACTATATGACTCTATGTAAACAAAGGTGGACGCTGGGTGCCATCTCGACAAGGACCAAAAACATGTCATATGTTGATTATTTTAGAAAAAGGCCTATATCAATATCACTTATGGTTTTCAAGATGTAGTCACTACAAACTCTTTTTTTTTTAAATCTACAAAAAAATTTTTTTAAATCTATTTTTAGCTTCGGTGGCTATCTTGGATGTTACATCAATGTGAATTTTTGCTACGATGAACTAGTCATCATGGGCTACATTCCTGTAAAGTTTCATGAAAATCCATCCAGTAGTTTCAGAGCAGTAGTTGCTACAAAACAGTTAAGGGTGGACACCCCACCACAGTAAGACTCTGCTGATCTTTGATCAGTAGAGCTAAACACAAACAAAAACTTGTGATTTAACGAGCATTTAACGTTTTAAAATCAAATACGGATCTGTTTCACAATTTACTAGAACATGTAAACGCCTTTTTAAAAGAGCATACATTTTAAATCAGTTTAATGCAAAAGTGACGGTAACATATTATACAAAAAGTCAATGATCTTTAGTTCATTATCAGTCGGGTTTACATTGCGGTATTGATTCATACTAAATATTGCTCATTCGTCCCCAACGTCATTCGTAAATAGCAAATAAAAACCAGTCTGTTCTGAAACCGAGAGTTGTTTCCGGCGATGCATATGTATAAACAAAACAAGAGGTCAATGACCTTGAAGCTCTACTGATAGATTTTTGATAGCTAGGTCAACATTCCTGTGAAGTTTCATGATAATCCATAAAGTAGTTTCATAGGAGTAGTCGCTACAAGTTTTTATTATATAACTCTATGTAAACAAAGATGGCCACTGGCGGCCATGTTTAATGTCAAATCAAAATAATTGTTGACAAGGATCAACATCATGTCATACTGATCATTTTAGAAAAAGTCCCATATCAATATCACTTATAGTTTTCAAGAAGTAGTCGCTACAAACTTGTTTTTTGAAAAAATACTTTTAGCCGTGGCGGCCATCTTGAATGTCCAGCCGACCTGAAGTTTTGTTAGGATCAATTAGACATCAAGAGCAACATTCCTGTGAAGATTCATGAAAATCCGCAAAGTAGTTTCAGAGGAGTAGTCGCTACAAACTTTTACTATACAAACTCTATGTAAACAAAGATGGCCACTGGCGCCCATGTTTAATGTCGAATCAAAATAATTTTCGACAAGGATCAACATCATGTCATGCTGATCATTTTAGAAAAAGTCCCATATCAATATCACTTACAGTTTTCAGAAGGAAGTAGTCACTACAAATTTATTTATTTTAAACCTATTTTAAGCCGTGGCGGCCATCTTGAATTTCCGGCCAGCCTGAATTTTTCTAGGATCAACTAGACATCAAGTGCAATATTCCTGTGAAGTTTCATCAACATCCGTCAAGTAGTTTCAGAGGAGTAGTCGCTACAAGTTTTTACTATATAACTCTATGTAAACAAAAATGGCCACTGGCAGCCATGTTTAACGTCGAATCAAAATAATGTTCGACTCGGATCAACATCATGCCATGTTGATCATTTTAGAAAAAGTCCCACATAAATATCACTTATAGTTTTCAAGAAGTAGTCACTACAAACTTATCTTTTAAACATCTATTTTTAGCTGTGGCGGCCAGCTTGAATTGCAGGCCGACCTGAAATTTTGCTAGGATCAATTAGACATCAAGAGCAACATTCCTGTAAAGTTTCATGGAAATCCGCCAAGTAGTTTCTGAGGAGTAGTCACTAAAAGTTTTTACAATATAACTCTATGTAAACAAAGATTGCCACAGGCAGCCATGTTTAACGTCGAATCAAAAATATTTTTTGACTTTGACACGGACATCATGACATGCTGATCCTTTTAGAAAAAGTCCCATATCAATATCACTTATAGTTTTCAAGAAGTGGTCGCTACAAACTCGTATTTTAAAAACCTATTTTTAGCTTTGGTGGCCATCTTGGAATTCACATCAACATGAATTTTTGCTAGGATCAACTAGACTTCGTGGGCAACATTTCTGTTAAGTTTCATGAATATTCATCCCGTAGTTTCAGAGGAGTAGTCGCTACAAATAAAATTTAGGACAGACAGATGGACGACGGACACCGCACCACGGCATAAGCTCTGCTGATCTCTGATCAGTCGAGCTAATAAAAACCGACTTTTAATTTAGTATACAAGCGGTCGTTAATTTTTGTGTCTGATTTCATTCCGATTTATTTTGGCATTTTCGTCTTGTTTTTAACATGCTTGTAAAATTTACATGCCCGACATGATTTTTACTAACTGCGGGCTCCAAAAAACCCAAAGAATGCATAATCCAATACACCAAAATAAACTTAGAACTACTCAAACCTGTAAACATCAAACATGTGCTTCATAATTATTATAAATGTCATCCATGCCTAACAGCACCTTTTTAAGACAACCCTGAAGTAGCCCGTTTAACAGCTTTTTTGCATTTTTTTCCTGTCGGTCTGTTTTTTTTCCATAGCATGAAAAAAGGTCCGAAATGTGCGATCAGAAGTCATTTCCACTCTAAAAGGTTGCCCTCCTTTAACTCAATTGATATAAAGCCGCTATATTATGCGATTTTTTTTTTAACGCGACGAGACATAATGACGTCATATGACATGACGTCACGCCACATGCTATTCTATATTTAACGTCATCTTACTATGACATCGAAATACCATAGCAACCAGTACTTAAACGGGACATTAGCGATAGCATACTGTCAATATAATGAAACAGTGCTAAGGCAAACCCAAGAATTACATCAAAGGTTAGTTTTTAAATGGCATAAAGCCCAACTCAAACTTAGAAAATCCTACTAAAATTGCATATACCGACCGCAAGACAAATGGGATCTTAGAGATATCACAAGTTAGATATCTCACGATAAGTTGCGATACATCTTGAGAAATTGTAAAATATATCTCAATTTATTTGGAGATATCAATGACTCAAGACTCATTGAGATATCTGAAGATAATTATCTCAAAACAACTTAAGATGTCTCAAGACTGTTATCTCAAGATAAATTGAGACATACATTGAGATTTATGGGGATTAATTGAGATATCTCAATACAAATATATCGATGTAAATTGAGATATCTCAAGATAAAAATTAATGTGATATCTCAACATGGAGTATCAAGATAAATTAGACATATATTGAGATATCTCAAGATACGGTGCATCGGGGAGTATTACAATATACATATTTTACTGAGTTGTTCATAATCTGGGTTTCGTAACAATGCGTGTTTGCCTTATCGACAAATTACATTCTAACCGAAGCAGGGGTGTAAAAATTTGGAAAAATCAACTCTCGCTGCAGGACTAGTGGAACCAAATAGCTACTTGCCCTTACCAATCTACCACTCGCCCTGCAGCATATAACCTGAACATTATTTTCACCACTATAGTAAGCTACAATAAGTACATTTGTGTACTCACAGACACTGTAGTAGCTGACAGGCAGTATGTGGATATTTTATTGTTATTCATATAAAGAAAGTGCCATATTATCCAACAACACATTTAATATTATGGTCTGCAACCTGTACTCGTACACTGTCATTAAGATTTATTCCCTTCCACGCAGACATTCGTCAGGGAGGTGGCAAAAGAAATAAGCGCGGAAAATTAACTTCTACAACAACAACAAACAAGAGGTCAATGACCTTGAAGCTCTACTGATTGATTTTGATTTCAGGAAGTAGTCGGTACAAACTCGTTTTTTGAAATTATATTTTTAGCCATGGCCGCTGACAGCCATGTTTAACATCGAATCAAAACGATTTATGACAAGGACCAACATCATGTCATGCTGATCATTTTAGAAAAAGTCCCATATCAATATCACTTATAGTTTTCAAGAAGTAGTCGCTACAAACTTGTATTTTGAAAATCTATTTTTAGCCATGGTGGCCATCTTGAATTTTCGGCTGACCTGAAATTTTGCTAGGATCAATAAGACATCAAGAGCAACATTCCTGTGAAGTTTCATGAAAATCCGTCAAGTAGTTTCAGAGCAGTAGTCGCTACAAATTTTCATTATATAACTCTATGTAAACAAACATGGCCACTGGCAGCCATGTTTAACGTCGAATCAAAATAATGTTCGACTCGGATAACCATCATGTTATGCTGATCATTTTAGAAAAAGTCCCATATCAATATCACTTTTAGTTTTCAAGAAGTAGTCGCTACAAACTTTTTTAAAAATCTTTTTTTAGCTGTGGTGGCCATCTTGAATTTCTGGCTGATCTGAAATGTTGCTAGGATCGATTAGACATTAAGAGCAACATTCCTGTGAAGTTTTATGAAAATCTGCCAAGTAGTTTCAGAGGAGTAGTCGCTACAAGTTTTTACTATATAACTCTATGTAAACAAAGACGGCCGCTGATCATTTTAGAAAAAGTCCCATATCAATATCACTTATAGTTTTCAAGAAGTAGTCGCTACAAACTTGTATTTTGAAAATTTATTTTAAGCCGTGGCGGCCATCTTGAATTTCCGGCCGACCTGAAATTTTGCTAGGATCAAGAGCAACATTCCTGTGAAGTTTCATGAAAATCTGTCAAGTAGTTCAGAGGAGTAGTCGCTACAAGTTTTCATTATATAACTCTATGTAAACAACGGCAGCGATGTTTAACGTGGAATCAAAACGATTTTCGACAAGGACCAACATCATGTCATACTGATCATTTTAGAAAAAGTCCCATATCAATATCACTTATAGTTTTCAAGAAGTAGTCGCTACAAACTTGTTTTTTAAAAACCTATTTTTATATTTGGTGGCCATCTTGGATTTCACATCAACATGATTTTTTGCTAGGATCACCTAGACTTCATGGGCAACATTTCTGTAAAGTTTCAAAAAAATCCATTCAGTAGTTTCAGAGTAGTCGCTACAAAAAAGGTTTACGGACAGACAGACGGACGCAGCACCACGGCATAAGCTCTGCTGATCTCTTCAGTATTTTGTCTCCATTGAACCAATAATAGACGCCATAACTAATTATTAGCGGTTGGTAACTACGCTTGTTGTTCAGCCATACCCTTTCAGATTCGCCGACACCGCTTGCACGGTCGCGGACGCAGACTTTCCGAACAGCGACCTCATGTATGTTCGTTCACCCGCCATTTACGGTGTCGATATAAAAAAAAACACAGTCTGACTGGTTAGCGATATATTGCATCAAACTCCAATTGATTTTAGCGTGAATTGAATTTCTGAAGCCATGCAGTTTCGATATGTTTGTGTCAGACATGAATAATATAACTTGTAGAGAAAGTGTTTACAATCAATACTCATGTCACCGACTACATCAGAGGTCTCGCAATTAGGCGAAGTCGCTTTAAACTTCGCTCTAATTTGACCGACTTCGTTTTTTATCCATGTTGGGCGAAATCTGAGTCGTCGGCAATAAGCAAAACTGCAAACTTCTGTGAGTTTTACTGACGGCTAATTATTTTGTCAGCAAATTTCATCTAAAAATCCATTTCTAACCGTGGCCGCCGTTTTTATTTTCAGTCCGACCTGAAATTTTGCTAGAAACAACTACACATCATCAGCAACATTTCTGTGAAGCTTCATGACAATCTGTCAAGTTCTTTCACAGGAGTGGTCGTTACAATTTTTAAATAGTTAACTGTGTAAACAGACAAGGCTGCTCCCAGTCATGTTTCATCAAAATGATTTCTGACAATGACCAACATCATGTGATGTACATCATGTTACAGAAAGTCCCATATCAATATCAGTTATACTTTTTAGGAAGTTGTCGCTACAAATTTGTTTTGTTTTTAGCTTACTTTTAACAGTGCTGGCCGTCTTGCATTTTTTGCCCAGCCTGAAGATTTGCCAGGTTCAACTGGGCTGCAAGAGCAACATCCCTCTGTGTCATGAAGGTCCACCAAGTAGTTTCAGAGTAGGCGCAACAATTTTTTATACAAGTCCTTATTATATCACTCCATGTCTGGCGGGCATGCTTGATGTGGAATCAAATTAGTTTTCGACATGGCTCAACATCACGTCATGGTGATCATTTAAAAAAAAACAGCTAACCTTTGTCCATACATATGGTCTTTTGTTCATTTAAGCTTGTAAGAACATGTTCCACCACCATGTAGGCTGTTAAGGAAAAAAAAAAAATAGGTGTGTTTCCTATTGCATGCTTTAAAAAATTAGGGTCAGTAGGTAGGAAATTTATATAAGTTTCTTTTTCGAGCAAGATATTTTGAGATGCTACATGTATTTATCTCATAAACCCCATACAAGTTGATGATACAACTGAAAGTTCCTCTGTAATGTAAGTTTACCTCGATATATTGCAATAAATCATTGTTCAGAACAATTTCTTTTTTTTTCATTGAAAGTTTTAGGGTTGGCCCCATAAAAATAGGGTCGGTCGGGCCGGCCACCGGAAACACAGGTATTGTTTTTATTTGGCATAACACAGACCAACCACTTGTTCTTCGGTAGATCCTATAGTGTATACCTACCTAGTGATATGCATGAGGCAACATGTCTTCAACTAATGCCCCTTTCCATTATGGGTCATGCCAGTTTACACACATAAATATCACACATGCAATGCACGTCCACATATACGATATATAACTAAGACCTTCAGCACATACCTGACTACGAAGCCAAGGACGCAGACAGCGTGCAATATCCCCAATTTTCTATCAGCCTGGCAACAGATGTTAAACTCTGCAAAGACAAGGAAACACGAGATGTTATAAAAAAATGATTTCTCCACATAAACAAAGAAAAGACACATACACGACATAAAATGTCCTGTATCACACACGTCAGTCAACCTTTATGGCAGGACGTGCAATGGAATTACCCCTGATTTGTCCATGACAACAAGCAACATCGGTAATGCTCTTGAAAGCAGTTTCGAACCATCAGTGTACAGTTTTAACATTAGACATCCTGTGCCTTTCCCATCTGGGTCATATCAGTTCAACCAACAAAGCTGCAAACCGTTCAATATGCCATCTGGGTCATGCCACTTCAACAACGCAGCTGTAAGACATTCAATATGCCATCTCGGTCATGCCGGTTTACCCAAGACACTATCACACATGCAATGCACTATAACATATAAGGTACACAGCGACTACCATCAGGACATACCTTAATAGAAAGCAAAGGGCGCCAAAATGCAAACAGGCTGCAAAATCCACAATCGCCTAGCACCTGCCAGCTGAAGCAGATCACTGCAAAGACAAGGAAACACAGTATCGTATAATAGTTTAATACAGGCTTTCTCCACAAACGCAAAGAAGATAAACATACACGAGATCAGACAATATTTCTAGTGATAAACTAATCCGAGACTTCTCTGACCCTAAAAGCCTTTTTTAATTTTTTCTTTTTTTGCGGCTCTATAGGGTCAGAGGAACTCCTATAGTGAAAACCGGGGGATTACTAAAAACGCACAGTCATGCACTTTCAACGATGTTTGCGGTGTCGGGTCGATTTTTTACGATAATTTAGCTCAACAGATCGACCAATTAATGTTTATTATACCAAGCTGCAATGATAAAACTGCACCTTTATCGATGGTAGTGACACAATAAAACATTTATGTTTTGAAATACACTTTTATTTACTTTATCCGCCATATTGTCATTTTGCATATTAATAACATTCCCGTGATATTCTCGCGAGAGGTAAAGGCATTCATATTCCCCTCATCAAATAAGTCCACTATCAACTGACAGCATCGAGGGATTTTTGGAGTGGAGCGAACTCTTCTCGGGGCATAATTAGGGTCTAAACTTTAAAAATAAACAATTGAATGTTGTTCAGATTATTGCTAGTGCCAAAAGGAAAAGTTGGTCGCAATTTTGATTTTTTTTAATTTTGCGGGAAATATTTATCGACGCACCGGTCACGATCACGTGACATTTGACCTGAATAATAACAAATGTTGGAAATGTAATATTTTTTCACTTCGTCTGAAACGGTTGACCGTTACAACTTTATTAAGGTTAATAAAACAAATATTTCCGTTCAGATAGGTAAATAAATATATTGATAATCGGTTTATATGCTTGAAATGTTAATACAATGAATACTTACATAGATATATTGATTTAAAACCAAGAGGGTAGTTCCTCACCCGCGAGGGAGAGGAGATCCCCGTGTTTTTACTATAGGAGTTCCTCTGACCGTACACAGCCAGATGAAATATCAAAAATCGTAAAATGGGCTGGTAAGGTCAGAGAAGGCTCGGATTAGTGATAAACATACACGAGATCAGACAATATTTCCAGTATCATACACGTCAATCCATGGCTTTTCGAGACCTGTCTCACCCTGTTGCGAACATGCGTTTACATGGCCATGCTCACATTTTAAAGCGCACGAAGAACCTGATTTTACAGCTCAAGTGGTATTTCAGACAGCAAACCCTTTAAGACGATCTCTTTCTCTCTCTATCATTCTATACTATTGCGGAGACAACATTATCGCAGTTATGAGCAACTACCGTTCAATGCTTCGGTGTGTTTGCTCTGTGATCTGTCTCTGTGTCACTTTTGGTCAATAACATTTCAACGTTACCAGGTTGACTTTCCAAAATGCGCAGCAACCATTTACTTTGCCTTTTCATCCATAAGCATCGGGAGGTGTACAGAACTGGTTCTACCGAACTGGTTCTACCCTGGAAAACTGGTGGTCCGTCTCCACCAAAAAATAAATCGACCGTCAGATATAATCTTACATGTGTTGACAATGACGTAAACTACCATACAAAAACAAACAATCAATTTCGACATGGCTGTGAAGAGATTGACAGCAGTCTCTCACGAGGAAAACCACCCATCAAGGTATGTCGCGTGCGGAAATCTGTTTAACTTCAGCTTTCACAAAAACATAATTTCTTCACTTATTGTGCAAGACATAGTAATGCTCTTGAAAGGTATTTCGAACCATCTATGCGAGCAAACGAATGAACAAGAAAACCCAAAAGTAGCAATGCAAAGGCATTTTTCAAATTAAAAAATATTGGGAAACTGATTAGTATTTTCTAAATAGTATCATCAAAATAGTCCATTGAGGAAAAAAAGTAAGTTTATGAACCACCCCACATGCAAAAAAAATAATTTTTGTGTCCAACAATTGCCAAAATGAATAAGCCTTTTTATCAATTTTTCTGAAAAAAGCAACCCAGCTGATAAATATTGTCTTTTCCTTGCAATAAAGTCATGCAGTTGTTTATTTACAAAGTAATGTGTCAAATGAATGTTTCTTTCCCTTTTTCTTTTAAATATGTGCTACTATTTTCACAAGTTGGTGTTAAACCCGTCATCTTTGCTATGTAAACAAATGAGTACTCGCGTTAGATGGCCTACATGACTTATCGTGACAATGTCAAGGTCAAATTTGAACAATTCTGAAAACTGAGTAAATTAGCCTGAAAAAGCCAAAAGTTCTTTCGTGATGAATGATAACATGTGTATGAAATATTTAAACTCTTATTTCACTAAAGAATTCATGAGAATTATTAGTGGGAACAAGTTTCTAGTCCGAAATAAGACTCGAAAAAGACGATCTGGTTTGTAGTACCACGCATGCGCATTACAGTCACATGACAAGAGTTGTCTTTTTCTGATGTTAGCAGGTGTTGAAAAATGCGCAAATACACCACGAGTACGTCATTTTTTGTGAGATTAAATAAAAACAAATTGAAGATTAATTATTGAAGTACTTTATTTGTACATAAACTAGAGCGTAATCATCCGATTTAATACTGAACTTCCAAAAACCGCACTTCGCTTCCATTTATTTTTCATCTACCAATAAATAACAGAAGCCGTGAGGTCAATTACGTAATCTATGCAGTGTTTTCTTCCTATATTCAACATAAAAAGTTCCACTTTTTAGTGTCTTAGCACTTAAAAGATGCGTAATTTGACGTACCCAACTCCAGGTTGGGATATTCCTAAATTCTAAATATAGCTTACGCGGCGCCACCTATCGGGTTTTGCATTGCTACCAAAAGTCTTCCTCGAAAAAACAAAACGACAGCTATTCAGTTAACGAATCATAGTTACGTCACCTGCACGCTAAATGAATGTTGCATCTACCCACCTGTACTTTCAAATGAACTCTTCACCAACACTTCCTGCTTGAACTAAAACTAACATCCAAAAACAAAATAATTTCAAGATGGCTGTGACAAAGTGAGGACAGAGACATCCTGACTTATGCGCATGCGCAAACAATAACAACCATAAAAACAATAACAACTCTTGCCCCACATAGGCCAACCTTTTCTCACTCAACATAATCTTATAAATCCATATAGACACTCCACAACATCCCTTTCAAATAAGCCCCGTAATGGTGTGTGACAAGTTCTCAACACTGCCCACAGCCATTGCCACACATTCATGAAATTGTGGACAGACCCGTGGCCGTGAAGCATGACCTACTTCTCCACCACAACAATAATATGCCATATTACCTAGTAAAACTTATCTACGGTACTTACCTTTCGCCCAAAAATAATCTCGTCCACGATTTTGCAATGATTACAATGGCTTGAAATGTCCAATGTAACGTATAACATCGACCTACTGTACACCAGAATCCGTCGCAAAATGGCGTTCGTTATTAAAGCGTTATACATAGCCTGCTGCGCGCGCAAGTAAACCGGAACTCAACAGTCATTTTATATTTTACCCGTGGCCGTGAAGCATGACCTACTTCTCCACCACAACAATAATATGCCATATTACCTAGTAAAACTTATCTACGGTACTTACCTTTCGCCCAAAAATAATCTCGTCCACGATTTTGCAATGATTACAATGGCTTGAAATGTCCAATGTAACGTATAACATCGACCTACTGTACACCAGAATCCGTCGCAAAATGGCGTTCGTTATTAAAGCGTAATACATAGCCTGCTTCGCGCGCAAGTAAACCGGAACTCAACAGTCATTTTATATTTACCAAAAATATACAGACGTTAATGGAGCTACTTATGTAATGGCCAACTATTACGTCTCGTTCATGTATCTACATCCATTACTGATTTTCCGTACTAGAAAAGGGCAACCGGACATCTCCATAACAGTTACTCAATACGTCCATGGGACACGAATGACCGCACTGAAAACAATCCGTGGAAAATTGTACAATGCAATAATATATATTCATAAATAAAGTTTATTTTGATGCAAAATCGATATGCTCCTCTAGACATCATAGATAAAGATCATGTAAAGTTTCGAAACAATTGGTTAAAATATGTGGAAGGATAGAGATGCACAGATGGCTAACACCATATGCCGCCTCACCATTCGATGGTAAACAATAAACATTTAAGGTACGTATTAAATTCGTAAATATTATCTTTCATGACTAAGTAAAAAATATGTAACAAGTCAGATATCAAAGTGAATTATTTATTTGATTTTGAACATTTTATTTCAAATATTTACATCCAAACATCCCAAATATAAAGGGTATTTCATAAAAAATTAAATTGCATCATACAATAATTGTTTTTATTTATTAAAGGGACGCACAGCATTTTGAAGTATTTATCAAGCATTAAAATTAGCACCTCGATTGATTAATCGAGAATTGATTTTCACTTTACACTCACTTGTATATATTTAAATTATAAGTTATAACATTTTGGAGTTTAGAAAAAAAGATTGCTGCATGTCCCTTTAATATGAGCACCTCCCAGCCTGTATTGTTTATATGGTGCAAGTCATTTTCAACATATGTGGGGTTATATATATATACATGTATCTGTTTGTTGTTTTTTTGGTGGAGGCAGACCACCCACTTTTCTTCTGGTAGAACCAGTTATATACACCTCATGCCATCTGTTATTCCACAAACTTTTATATAATCCAATAAAATTCAGAAAACATCATTTTAATCCAATAAAGAAATTTGGCATGGTCGGTCAGATTAACAGAAACACATTTATATTTTCGTATTAGCCCTTATTTTGAGCCACTCCAATGAACTGTCCAGTTGATGTCGCCATCGATCCACCTCTGTCAACAGTCAGACATGCATGTTGATATGATATTGTGCTGAACTGGTGATCCTGTTACTAGACATTTTTTTCTTGAAGTTGATACTAGTACTGTCCGAGATATTGCCGATTCATGATTCATATTTTTTTTATTGTACACCGTCGTGTTATACTGTTCTTGTTCGTTTAAGTATTTCTGATTCTGTTGTTAATGCTGTAAAAAGTTATTACATATTTGACTAGACACTTGTTTCAATAAAATCCTCCCATATATATTGTGACTTCAGTAACATTTTTCAGCTAACTCCCAGCATCTCAGGACATCAGGGACTCTGAAAATAAGAATGATACAGATTCTGTTTAACCATACATAAGATATGTTTGTTTCAACTTAAATAGGTAGCAAGTTGGTGAGTTGAAACAGATGAATAAAAAGTGAGTATTGAACCTTTTTTTATAAGAATATAAATTGAACAGAAAATGGTGGGAACATCGACCCGAAAAAAACTATATAACATGACGTTCTAAGTTTACTTTAATTTTTAAACATGATCAATGGTGGTTTGAAATATGGGACCAAAATACGGGTATCGCCGCTTATATTTCTAGCATTTTTTCGTGTTTAAAAGAACCTGTTGAGTTTGTTTTTTTGTTATTCATAAACAAATGGGTTGGAGGGTCTAATCACAGGTGGCTGTATCGGTGTTGGGGAAAAAAAAGGATTTTTGTTTTTTCGTGTTATTTGTTGAAAACAAACAAATTTTAAGTTTTCCTGAAAAAAATGTCCCAGAGTATCGTAGTTACACACTATAACTACGATACTCTGGGACATTTTTTTTCAGGACCAGAGTATCGTAGTTATAGACTATAACTACGATACTATGGGGCTTTTTTTTCAGGAAAACTTAAAATATGTTAGTTTTCAACAAATAACACGATTTTTTTTATTATTTTTTTTTTATTTTTTTATTTTTTAAATATGTTTTTAGTTCCCAACACCGATACAGCCGCCTGTGGATCTATCTATGTGTGTATACACGCATCAGCATAAGTTGACCTTTGAATGTGTGTGAGCTATTTTTAGCACATCCTTTGGATACAACCGTTCAATTCAATTCACAATTTAGTTTCAGTGACTGTGTGACATTATGATCTGTTAATTTGTCCAGGGAGAATAGGAGTTTGTGGTGTGCGGCTGACTGGACCTAGGATGGGTGTTTTATGTGTTGCCGCCATTTTGAATAGCATCTGAATGAAATGCAGGTACCAACTTTCAAAACGGTCACGAAAAATGTATATTCACGAAAAAATAAGAAATTTTCAGAAAAGGTAGATCTGGTAATGATCTTCGACACCTGACAATTTCAACAATATTTAAGAATATACAATTTTTGTGACCGTTTTGAAACATTGGCAATTTCGAAGAAGACGAAAACATTTTTTTTTCGATCTTCGCATTTGTACCGCGATTTTCGACTATGATATCTCAAACTTGTCAACACGATTGTTTGGTGAATCTCCGACATAATAATTTACTTCTGATATAATTTGTTTTCTCTGTCATCTAGTCTAGGCTTTAAACTAGGTTTTTTTAAAAGAGTACAATAAAATCCGCGCATCTGCACGTGCTCGCAAAATGGGAACTTTGTTGCCTCCAACCCCAATTATTTATGTGTGAGTTATGCGGTTCAGGCACGTGAAATGATTCAGCTGCGCCCCTACTGAGTTGTGCAAGAACGTTAACACTTGTCTCTACGTCATTTCATCTTGATGACGTCAATGACGTCACAATGTTATTAAAACCCGTTTATTTTCACTGATACCATTTGTTAAGTTGTTTTACTATAAAATCAGTGTCTGTCTCAGTCAACGCTGACAGTTTTAACAATATGACGTCATCCAAAATGGCCAGATCACTGACCGTTGTGACGTCATGACGTAATCTAATTTGGAAAACCCCATACTGACGTTATTTCTAATTTTTCAAATTCATCACTGATATTCGGCATTTTTAGGACTTCATCCGCGGTGCGGTAATTCGGTGTGCATATAATCCTAATACATTTAGGGATTCACGAACCTTTGGGGACCCTTTTAAAAATACATAGAAATATAAAACACACATTTGAGGAAAGTTTAGTGCTTTTGACCGGCGTGTCTAGATTGGGTCCTAAAACCTGGGTTGTTGTCCCTAGCTAAATATATGCAAATCACCTGACCGGACTACTTTTTCCCCCATAATTCCAATAGCCAAACACGAGAGATGATACTAGTATCGATCGAGGGCGAGAATGGGAAAGCCCGTGTTTGACCAGGTTCTGATCAAAATCTATTCATTCATAACAAGTGTCAAGCTCCATATTATCTGACTTTTTATTCATTATATGTGTCAAGCTCCAGATTATCTGAGTTTTCATTCATAACATGTGTCAAGCTCCAGATTATCAGTATTCATTCATAACAAGTGTCACGCTCCAGATTATCTGAGTTTTCATTCATAATGACAAGTTCCATTGTGTTTGATGTTTATTTTTATTTGCATGCATATTTTAAAAAATGTTTTTATGTCCATTTTCAAAAATATATTATGGAGTCTATTCATTTTCTCAGTAATGTTTGCTGAATTTGGGCACTGTACTTACAAAAATAGTTAATGTTTTGTTTGTGAACATGTATTTCGAAATCGATTAAATCATGAAACTGCATATGGCTGTGGCATTTTAACATACTTCGTCCAGCTAGCTTATGTTCTGTTTCTTGTTGTTGTTGTTTTTTTATCAAAATTATGGCCACTTTTACCCTTGTACTTACTTAGAGTCAATTTCAATTCTTTCTTCCACCTATAAATTTTTATTTTTATTTTTTTATTAAAAGTTTATTTTCAATGTGTGGGACAGACATAGGGAAGTTGAATCAACGGGTAGTGCCTCTTGTTAAGTTATTTGTCCCTGCAGCAGAAGGCGTTTTCTAGGTTACGCCACTGAATTTGGACAAGTTCAAAACCAGTTGCATCATACTAAACACATCAAAGTTATCTAGCCTTTGATTTTTTAAAAAAATGTTTTCCAGTAGGCCTTAGACTATTCAAGCCAGTAGAGTGATACAGGCCCTCTTGTGCATCTTGTTCCCGGAAGACTACTTAATACACGCCACTCTGTAAATGACATAATTTTAGACCTGGAGGTTATCTTGAGTGACAACTTGGCCATACAACACAAATCTGTCTATCCATCAGCAATTTCATCAAATAATATTTCAGTCTAGATTTGAAACAAGTTAAAGACAATTGATTACAATATTATATATTTGGAATGGATCGACCCTCTAAGATTTTTGTAGGTCGCCCAAGATCACCAATTTGGCTAAAA
>JAWPHD010016296.1:0-50599 GCA_037043455.1 Cyrtodaria siliqua
CCATGTACATCGAGATAAAATATGGAAAATGGGCCTAGAACCTTCTCACCCTGAACTGCAGAGTTGCTGCAACTTCTATCGTAGAAACTCCATTTACGCTGGAGCCACGTTATTGTTTTTCTGCCACTGCTCTTTTGATGCGAGCGAGATAGCACCTGAAACAATGCAGGGATCATGATGAAGACCTTTAATGAACATGAACAAAAAATGATAAAATGAACATGAATTTGGGGGGATTCTACCCCTCTGCCTACCCCTCCAAAGGGATCTGCAGTGTACATAGAGATAAAATATGGAAAATGGGCCTAGAACCTTCTCACCCTGAACTGCAGAGTTGCTGCAAATTATATCATAGAAACTCCATTTACGCTGGAGCCACGTTATTGTTTTTCTGCCACTGCTCTTTTGATGCGAGCGAATTGAATTGAATTGGGGTTTTAAGGCGCACCAACACATGAAAAGGTTATATGGCGCCTAAAAGGCATGAACATGCCAGGCTCATCTTCCATGTACATCGAGATAAAATATGGAAAATGGGCCTAGAACCTTCTCACCCTGAACTGCAGAGTTGCTGCAGCTTCTATCGTAGAAACTCCATTTATGCTGGAGCCACGTTATTGTTTCTCTGCCACTGCTCTTTTGATGCGAGCGAGATAGCACCTGAAACAATGCAGGAATCATGATGAAGACCTTTAATGAACATGAACAAAAAATGGTAAAATGAACATGAATTTGGGGGGGATTCCTTGAAGAGGGGTTATAACAACTTCTAACAACAATTAATAACATTTGTATAACATATCACAGATGAGCCTTGAAGAGGGGGTATAACAACTTCTAACAACAATTAATAACAACTGTATAACATATCACAGATGAGCCTTGAAGAGGGGTTATAACAACTTCTAACAACAATTAATAACAACTGTATAACATATCACAGATGGGCCTTGAAGAGGGGGTATAACAACTTCTAACAGCAATTAATAACAACTGTATAACATATCACAGATGAGCCTTGAAGAGGGGTTATAACAACTTCTAACAACAATTAATAACAACTGTATAACATTTCACAGATGGGCCTTGAAGAGGGGTTATAACAACTTTTAACAACAATTAATAACAACTGTATAACATATCACAGATGGGCCTTGAAGAGGGGGTATAACAACTTCTAACAGCAATTAATAACAACTGTATAGCATATCACAGATAAGCCTTGAGGAGGGGCTATAACAACTTCTAACAACAATTAATAACAACTGTATAACATATCACAGATTGGCCTTGAAGAGGGGTTATAACAACTTCTAACAACAACTGTATAACATATCACAGATGAGCCTTGAAGAGGGGTTATAACAACTTCTAACAACAATTAGTAACAACTATATAACAGATCACAGATGAGCCTTGAAGAGGGGTTATAACAACTTCTAACAACAATTAATAACAACTGTATAACATATCACAGATGGGCCTTGAAGAGGGGTTTAACAACTTTTAACAACAATTAATAACAACTGTATAACATATCACAGATGGGCCTTGAAGAGGGGGTATAACAACTTCTAACAGCAATTAATAACAACTGTATAGCATATCACAGATCAGCCTTGAGGAGGGGCTATAACAACTTCTAACAACAATTAATAACAACTGTATAACATATCACAGATTAGCCTTGAAGAGTGTCATAGGAGAAATAATAACTTTTTACAACAACTTAAACTACTGAAAAGGAAAGATTTACACAGTTTATGACGCAGTGTTTACAGGCCATACAATTTTCAGGATATATGAATTAACTGTTTGCTTGAATTATAACAAGCAACATATGTTAACAATATCTCAGATTTGCTTTGATGCTGTCATTGCTTGCTTGAATTTCAAGCAACATGTTACGACATTAATAAATATATAACAAAAAACAAGAATAAAATATAACAAGTAACACAAAATATAACAGGTAAAATACTACGAAATAATTATAACAACAATATGATGTAACAAGTAACAATATCATATATAAAATAAAAATTTACAAGTAACAATAATAATAACATTTATAAATATAACATATCACAGATTTGCTTTGATGAAGTTATTTGTTGCTAGAACAAGTAACAATACAATAATATAACAATATCACAGATAGATCCTCTGATGTACTCCTTCAACAGAAGGCAAACTTCCAACAAATATTTGGTACAAATAACTATTACTTTAATTGTTTGCATGATAAGTAATGCACATTAATGTAATTTCAAAACTCGCTCATACTCTGCACACACAAACACCTCAACCACTCGGTGTTACTTTAACATCCATTATTTACAATCGGTGTTACTTTAACATCAGTTATTTACAATCGGTGTTACTTTATCATCGGTTATTTACAATCGGTGTTACTTTAACATCAGTTATTTACTATCGGTGTTACTTTATCATCAGTTATTTACAATCGGTGTTACTTTATCATCAGTTATTTACAATCGGTGTTACTTTATCATCAGTTATTTACAATCGGTGTTACTTTATCATCAGTTATTTACAATATTCTTGGAGCAAAGATTCTCCTGGAAGATTCCATGAGATGTTTTCTCTGCGGACTCTGCAGTCCCATTTTGATGTGTGGAGGTGTGTGGGGGTCAACAACATCCCAGACGTGGGGATTGGATATATTGATCTTCAACAGTTCTGCAGCCTCCAAGTTACCTAGAAAAGGAAAAACATACAAATATGTATAAATTAAAATGTTTGATAATTATGTGATTCTTGGTGTTTAATAAAGTTATTGCATGAGCAATGATTAGTTATTTTTATTCAACATACAAGAGTGGTCAGAAAGAAACTGGACAACTGCTATGCCTTTATAAAATTAAAACCGAGTCTCTTTTTTTCCCTTTTAAACGTAAGATAATTTTGTTTAAAGAAATAATAATACATTATCAGATACAACTATCACTAAGGTGATGAATATCCCCGCTTAATAAATTAGGCAATCAACAATGAGTGATGTAGAGTGACATCAAGTCATCAGTTGTTATGTGTATATGAAGTTTGGAAACAATCCATTCAAAAGTGTTTGAGGAATGCAAGTAATGCAAATAATAAAAATGTGTTACGTGACGGGATGTGACAAACGTGTGTTACGCAACAGGATGTTACGGACAATGTGATTCCTATATAGCCCCCACTTCAATTTGGGAAAGCGGGGGTATAAAAAGGCTTGATTTAGCAAAATATTTTGACCTTTCAGCAGATGAATTTTTATTTTCTAAACTACCCATTAAAGTGTGTTAAAATACAATTTAAATGTTGTCATATTGGGTATATTTTTCAAATGGTGATCAAATGAAATAGAAATAGAAAATTAAAAGTTCCATTTTCAACTGAACAACTTACCAGCATTAATAGCACTGTCTATAGGGTATATACCCGTGGAGCTTGCTTGATATGGGTCAGCACCTGAAAAATGAACATGTTATGCATTTATAATGAAATTATTAAAGTTATAAAAGTTAGAAAATTATTCTAATTGCTTTTCCTTTTTTTAAATGTTTTCAATTTAAGAATGGAATTTAATCAAATATTTAGTACATTTGCATTTAGACTGCATAATTTTTATACATGTCAGAAGTGAATTTGACATTCATAGAAGTCATACAATTCTATTTTTAAAGTAAAAAAAAATAAAAATAATAATCACAGAATGATGCTGTTTAGTGGTTCCCACAAACTTGACTTTTTTTAGTTAAAATATTATTTCTCTTTTTAACATAAATAATGATAAACACTCATTTAAAATGCACTCTATCTGCGTTTAAAAGTAACAACCTCTTTAACAATGAACATTTGCTTTGTGATACTTTAAACAGTATAAAATGTGGCATATATATGAGTTGCTCTTATTATCCAAACTGATTTGACATCAATATTAACCCTCTCAGACTGCTGACACTCCTCTTAAAATTGAATCAAAACTAGGCAAATGTTGAAAACAATTATTTATATTTATACTGGTGAACCAGAAAGCTAAATATGTCTGATAAAACATGGGAGAGGAAAATGAGGATAAATCTGAAATATATGAATAAAAATCAAGAAGGAGATCCCTTGGAATCATATGAATATGGAAAAGACGATCCCTTGGAAGCAACAAATACAAACACAAACAACAGAGAAAAACAGCGAAGTCAGTTTTATTTGAGTTCATGAGTGGTAATATAAGGTGCAACACCTCTCACGCCCACTAGCACCGGCTTTAGCAGTACTCTACTTTAAAACCACAAACGGAATTACAGCATAAAATTATATGCTGAAAACGTGGTTAAAACTGTATAATATATATGCTTCTTCATACTGGACCTCTGCTGCAATTTGCTTATTCTGCTTCAGCACAAAGAAGTGGGAGTATTTAGTGAGTTGCTTCAGGTCACATGTCCAAGATTTTGCTGGGCCATCAGACATGTCACGAGTAATAGTTATCAGAAAATAAATATCAGCATACCATATTTGAGTAAGACTTGTATTACATCCAGGTTGCCGTGTCCCGCAGCTCTGTGTAAGGCCGTGTATCCACCCAGGTTGGCTGCATTCACATTACAACCTGTAAAAGTAAAAATTGCTTTACATTAAATATCATTTTATGCAAGATTACTTGTATAAGCAGATATTACCATTGCTGTGTTCTGCTGTGCAAATTATTAATAAAGAAGTCCATGTTTGACTACCTTGAATCAACATGTATAACAAAACAATCACAGGGGAAATAAAAGTTTCAATTCTTCTTTATATATTTTTCTACGAAAAACTAATTTATATACGTTTAATAGATGATATGGTAAAACATCTAAATAACATATTATGTCATAAATGTTAACAAATCTTGTGGTAAGTTTGTTTTTTACCAAGCATGGTCGCTTCAAGTAGCCCTTAATAGAATTGTTTATGAAAACATATATAAGATTCATGGACAAAGTATACATTTTGTAGGAAATATTGATGTAATGCAGGAGCAAATTCATATAAACTCTCTGCACATACTAAAGAAGCTATTCTGCCAACATTTAACAGCCAAATTCTACAACATATGTTCACATATGTACACCATTTCTAAACCTACTGACGAGGTATATAATTTACTTATTTTGAGAATCCAAATTCTACAGACACAATATAAACCGATTTAACCAAGCCAAAAAACTGGAGAGTTGAAATGAGTTACCAACTCATAATTCATTTTACACATATTCAATGACAGGTATATATTAAGAACCTGTGAAAAATCCTATACTTTTATTTGGCACATGTACATTATCAATGACCTGAACACCTGGATAGAGTTTTGATAAACAGTTTTGAAGTGTAATTTTGCTGTTATTTGGCGGATTAGTTTCTTTAATCAAGTGTAGAGATAATCTTGATCCAGTAATCGGTAATGGGTATAATAGGCAATCAACAGCATCTAAAGAACACCATGATCTCGAAGGCTAGAAACAGACGCCGGAACATCTCACATGCCTTACTGAACTCAAATATGAGATGGTAATACACTGGACTGAAGATGACTTTCATTTAATTTTGCAATGTCATTTATAAATGAATATCTAGAGAAATGCATATATAAAATTTATTATTGCAAACGTTCCAAAACTGATCAAATTATTGAACTCTGAACAAATGAAGCACCAATAGTGGTGCGAATTCTGGATTGCGTCTGCAACATTTTAACTGAAAAGTCTGAGTAAGAAGGGGGGATAATTCAGGTAAATATGTGACAGTTATGGTTCTTGTATAACAATGTGTAATGATAATGAACATATGTGCCATTAGTTTCAAAGCTTTCCAACAATTTGTTTTTGAGAAATGAAGAAAATGAAAAACTTTAACCAATATGCCAAGACGCGTAGACGAACAGACAGACGGAAATCCCCAAACTATAAGCCTGGATTTGCTACTCAGTCAGACTAAAAAAAAAAAAGGTTAACATTTTCTGAATATTCATTTTTAAAAGGTTTCAAAAAAGAAACAATCTATTAAATGACACAAAACAGACAATTGCTATACATGTAGTTACATGTCGTTGTAACTTTCTTTTTTTTTTCATTTTAAGAAAATTCTCAAATTTAAAAGATCTCAGTTGTAAATATAATTTGCATACTGCTTTTTTCTTTCAAGATATAATAATATGAATTTGATTGATATATTGATTCCAATTAAAGATATATGAATATTAATTAGATGATGTTTTTTTATATGTATTCTTTATAAATATGATAAACATATTTATTTTTTTATCAAAAATTAATGTTTGAATTGATTATATTTGTCAAAATAGTTAATTTTTTATTGATAAGGTGTTTTGTACTAAAAAAGAAAATATATATTTATTATAATTTCAATGCTGGTATTTTAAACAAAATTGAAGATATTACAATTTGAAACAAACCTTCAGGATCCATAATTTCCAATTAATTACAACTGAGAGCTCTCACCCATTCATAGTCAAAACACAAGTCACTTGAACAAGTTGGTGCTTTTAAGTTTTATGTTCCCGTAAAATCTTGTTCAAAGTCAAATTATTCTAAGTTTGACTTTTCTTAGCCAATCAGCTTTACCTTAGTGACCAAGTGTTAGTTACAAGGTGCGAAAATCTCTGATACACAATTTTTAACATGCACATACAAGAATAAGCGTTAATTTGAGACTGATCAATGGTCCTGTGAAAGTTTGAACAACAAAGTATATTCAGAAGATTTAATTCTACTATAATGGGATCTAATCCACAACAAACGTGATTTCACATGTTAAACAAAACAAAAAATTATATAATCTGCTTTGAAAACACTTTGGTTTGTGTTTGAAGAGAAGCATTTTGGATTATATATTTAATTGTGTCTTTAAAGGGACACTGTCCGTTAGTAAGCAGATATTGGGCATAGCCAAATAACTGTCTGAATTTTATTCAGTGCAATGTATACATGAAAACATTAGAATAGACTCATATTAGCCTGCAGTAATACATTTGTGAGTTTGAAAACAAAAACATGTTTTATTTATTTGTAAATAATGTGGAATGTGGAACCCACATTATTTACATTTTCTGCATCCATTAGTATATTAGCTTCTGTAGGTTGTATCTCTTATGTAATACATGTAGCCCGGTTAGCTCAGTCGGTAGCGGTACTTCTTGTTTTGTACTGCTATTGAATTCCGTCAAACAATCTTAGTTGTATTTAGTAAATATTCAATAATGGTTGGTGTGTTATGTATGTCTACGTAATTATTTTGTGTTTTATAGTAAAAACTATGGACATTGTCCCTTTAAGAATTAACAAAATATACAATCATATTGAATAATTTAATAATACAAATTATCAAAATAGTTACATCTTAGATGGATGATTTAAATGATTTTCTTCAAATGTTCCCCATTAACAAAATGCATTATTTTGTTGCTTTTGTTTGTTTACAGCTTCATTATATATTATAAGACTCCGTGCATAATTAAAAAGATAAATTAAAAACACAAACATTATTATATATATATCTTTGTTAAGAAATCATGTCATATATTACCATCTAAACCAAAAAGAAGGTTTGTATAATATGGTGAATCATTTAATCTATAAAACTTACCATGGGCATACTTTTTTGCCAGTGTATTACACATTTAGACATGTTGTCTAGCAAGATAGGACTGTAACTAACACTCAAACTGCTCATGCTGTTTTAACCAAGGGCTATTCCAGTAAAACATACATGGGACCCCAGGAAGGCACTTTTGAAATTGACCACACACCCATAAATATACACAAAATTGAGTAGAACCAAATTTCGCAAAATAGGGTTCCCCCATAGATGTTTATTAAATTGCATTCCTGGGTCCCAGGTATATTGTTTTAATGGAATAGTCCTAAATACCTTAATGTTGTCGTTTCCTTTTATATTTTCAAAAATTAAAATTATAATACTTGACATATACTATGTAAAAAACAAATGAAATTTTCAAACCAAATAAATCAAGCTATAAAAAGTAGCAGATTGTATTACATGCATGGATAGTACAGTCGATTTCGGTTATTTGCATAGCCCATTTGTCAAGAAAATATATGCGATTAACCGGAGCATTCAAATAACCGAAATTGAACATTTTGTACATGTAGCGGTGCACGTTTCTACTTTCGTTTTACTGTTCTGTTAATACATACATAGAAACTCCATAAAAGCGAGTTAATTCTATGTAAGATGTTTGATAGGATTATTATTGTGCATATCCATTTGGTATTTAATGTTATTTGATAGATTTTATGCAATATTTATGCGTACTTGTTTTCTTTCAATCTGCGTCGCTTTGCTATTGTTTGTAGTGTGTAGTGTGAATTACACAGCCATGATAATAACACAAAAGCTTATTTTATTTTTCATTTATTAATAACCTCTATGAGCTACTCAATGTCATATGCATCTCTACCGACACTAGCAAACTGAGAGCAGTAAATAATTAACAACACATTGCTTTACATTGCATACAAACTTATTATTAAATCGTGTATGCTAATTGGTGAGCGATCGTCATGGCGTGGAAGCTTCACGGAAACCGCACAAAATGGCAAACTTTCGGCGTCAATTAGCACCTTTTGTCAATCAATTTGCCTCGGGCTTATCTCTGTGACCGCGTCAATCAATTAACAGTTGCCAAATACAGGTAAATTTGACTTACATTATGCAATTAGCCAGATATTCGTTATGCAATTATCCGGAATGTGACAAAAACCTATGCGATTATACGGGGTTTTTTACATGCAAAAGAATACAAATGGTTTTGTGTTTCAAAACTTTATGCAATTAACCGAAATATGCAATTAACCGATATGCGATTAAACGGAATCGACTGTAATAACATCACAACTCTACAGAGATCCAAAAGCCTTTTAAAGAAGCACCAAGGCTGTATCAATTTTGTTTTGTGGAACCTTGTTACATGATGTATAAAAGAAGCAGCAATTCTTCTGTATTACTATATTAATTTTTTTCCCCCATCACCAGGCAAATTGTGAAAAATTAGCATTATTTTTCTTCAAATTGTGAATTGTTCAGGGGCAGTGTCTACGAGTCTGCTAGACGTTTGATTTTTTAAACTTTTGTACCCGATAACATTAAAAAATTCCAGTTAAAACCCATAACAGGTACGAAATCACGGGGTACGAAATTAACGAATAACCGGAAGCTATCACTAAAAGTTACATTTCACGAAATCTACCATGACTTGTGAATTTTTAACCTTCAAATTGTCAAAATAACAACTGTTTCCTTAAAGGTCCGTTTCGGATTGTGAATGTGTCCGTTTACCACTTTAATAAGGAAAAATGTCCTGTACTATAAAGGGACTTTGTTTTAGTGGAACCTTGGTATACTTACCCGCTATAATGATGTCCGCCAACACACCCACATCCGGATGCGAAGAACTAAGCACTCCAAACGTGGCCAAGTACAGAGCTGTATCTCCTGCCTTGGTGGTTCTGGTCACATCTGCACCTGCAATGCCAGGCACAATGTTTGCCATCTAGTTTATATTTTGATATAAAAAATATGTTTACTTAATACAAAACTAGTAACGACATTCCTTAGGTTAAGCAGAATATGTGAGTGAAGTTTCATGAACAAATGTCAAATACTTTTCAACTTATGGCCAAGGTTAGGTCGCAGGTTAAAGTGTGACCGACGGACGGACAATGGACAAAGTCATCCCTAAGTGTCTGCCATGCTACGCAGGCAACACAATTACTGTTTACTTTAAAGTTATTTATTTTATATCAACTGTAACGAAAGCCCTCTGAACTTATTTTAATCACTCTTGAAGTCTTTCTGGGTAGAACCAGCACTTAAGCAATGCAGATGTCTTATCAAGGACAGAACACATATGAACATGCCTGGGATCGAACTCATGACTTTTCGATCTTGGATCCAATGCTCTACCACAATTGTCGATCCTTGATCCAATGCTCTACCACTTTTCGATCCTGGATCCAATGCTCTACCACACGTTTCGATCCTGGATACAATTCTCTACCACTAGACCACAACGCTTCAAATTACTGTTTGCTTTTGACTGATATAAATTATATTAATATTTGTGGTAAACCAGAGTTTATTCATTGATATTTGATACAAAATTACTGTCTGTCTATACCTTAATTGATATAAATTACATTTAATATTTGTGGTTACCAAATTTTTACTCAGGGTGTGATCAGTTATACGTTATTTTAGTATTGTATATATACCTCTTATGATCATATAGTTGACAAGTTCTCTTTTTCCACTAAGACAGGCACACTATAAAAAGGAAACAATAATAACAATGGAATTTCAGCCTGATTATAAATATAACAATATGTTTTTATTTAGTGCAAGAAAAGACAAGCCCAACTTAGCATTAAATGTACTTATTACAAATATTTTCTTTAATAGACAAAAACAGAAAGTCTTTTCAGTTGTTTTGACACTCAATGGCAAACATCTTTATATTATATCACGTCTTTGTATTATATCACGCTAAATCTCTAAAATTTTACGTGAAATGGTTAATATTAATTCGCTGTTAAGATATTTAAACAATAGAAATAAATACCTTAGGCTCAAACATTCTTTGTAATACTCTGTTTTGTAAAATATTAAGTTTATGGCAATTTCTGCTACTTTCAGCATATGTCTAGATTTCAGTGTTCTAAATTTACAGATAATTTAACCATGTCATCTAGTCTTTGACCACTTAGACATAGTCTGAGTCACAATTTAAAAGAAAATAACAAGAAACGAACTTAGGCACTTTTGTTGATGCCAATGGGGCAGCATGAAACTTGTTTTTTCCATAATGGCAGTCGATTCTTGAAACTTGATTGAATAGTTACATACCAAGAATAGAGTGAGTCCATTTGAGGGTATGGCAGAGTTGACATCATAATGAAGCTTCTCAATAATGCCGATCACTGCCTCGGTGTGACCCACCTCGTACGCAGTCTAGTTAGAAGGCAGAAATTAAACATTTTAAACTAATGTTTATTCATATCTAAATAGAAACAGAAACCCTTGCACTTGCAAGTATAAGGTCTTTTTTTTGCTACTATTAATTATGATCGAAGTATTTTCTGTTACTTCACTTTCAATATATTTTCAGACTATAAATTAACTATGTATATACAGCTTGATTCATGGAAAAAAAATCTTACCATAATTATACTTCTACTTAAAGCTATAAGAGAAGATTTCAACTGTTAGAACACACAAGGGCTCGAATTTAACTATTTTTTTGCCAGTTGATAAAAATGAACTGGCAATTATAGCTCACTCTAGCAAACAATAAACAATAGCTCTTTTACTTATCATTTTGACTGGTCATTTATGCCTTTAAACTATATTATGCTAGATAGTTTTACTTCCTAGCAATATTCTAAACTAGAAGGCACATACTTGCTTAATATTGCCAGTGCTTCAGATCTTTACTGGCATTCTGAAAAAACGACTGGCAAAATGCCAGTAAAACAGCTTAAATCTGAGCCCGGCAAATTTGAAAACTAGTATTTGTCATCTGTGTGAATAAAAAAAGAAAAAAAGGTTTACCTTGGCGAGATCGAAGACTCTCCAGCTATATGTCAGATCATTTTGTGTCTGTTCCTGTGTAAGACTTTCATGTTCATTTCTTTTCTTGTGAGCAGCTTTTTTGAAACCTGTTTAATATAGAATATGGTAATAATACAGATTGATACCAGATTGGTAAGGAAAAGTTAAAACGGAATTATCAATTATGCAATGTAATTCAAAAGAAAAGAAATTAAAAAACATTGAAAACTATGTCATGTAAAGTTTCAATAACGAATGGTGATAACTAATTGTGCCCCATAAACACTGCTTATGTATAAAATGGATAGCTCACATATAGCAAAGTGTACCGAAGTGCAGTGGTGTAGTGGTACGGTTGTCTGACCTGCAATTGGGAGGTCGTGGGTTCTGTCCACCTCATACCAAAGACGTTAAAAATGTTAGAAGTTACTTGTAACCCTTGACAAGCAAATAATGGGTAAGTACTACATAATGATCTGATTGGCCCGGTGTCAGAAAAAAGTGACTGGGTGCGGTATAATGTACTACAGTGTAGTATTCCTGTTTGGCAGCATTGTATCTGCTTCATTGTCTTAGTAGACTGTAGATAGATACAGTAGCAGTTATACCCAATCACTCACACAAGAAGTCCACATATAATGCCGAGTCAACGAGGGATTCTTCTCGGGGATCAAATGGTAGAGGGACTATAATCCTTAGAATTACAAACACGCACACTTGCAAAATGTATATTTGTAATACTGGTTACTATTGTACTTAAGTCAGATGTCAACAATGGATAAAAATAGTTGCATGTACATTTGAACTGATATGACTAAGCTTTAAATAAGTTGTTCAATTAACTCCATGGGAGATCTCTTAATTTATAAAATTGAAAAGTAATATTATAATAAAAAAATAAATAAAAAATAAATAAAAAAAGATTATAATACACAAACATTGAAACACAAAATATGTATCATCTCTCTTAAGGTTGAAAATTTACAATTATCTTGGAATTAGTTAACAGAAGAAATTACATTACTTTTTGAGACTAAGTGCATAAACTCTGTTTAAGATGGTTATTGCAATATTAACAAGTCTGGATTTAAAGTTTGAAGCAAAATCAAAAAGTGTTTAAAACTTCTTTCATCATATCTCGAATAATGACAGTCTTCGAATTAACCCACTAGCCCGAAGCCCGGGGCTAGTAAACTGTCATGTGGGCTAGTGATTTTTTTTTAATTTATGTAGTCGGGCTAAAGGAAAATGTATGGGTTTTCATTGAATATACATATAAGAATTCTAGCCAGTGACACAAAAAATTTAATTCAAAGACTGTTATGATGATCATACACATATTTCCTTAATGTATATGTTGTTAATGTATATTTTCTTAATGTATATGTTCTTAATGTATATGTTCCACTTAAAATTAACAATTTTTCAGTCATATCATGACGGTGTCAAATACACTCATGATGCTCAACGTTATGGTGCTGCCACACTCAGGAATCCTATGCCACAGACACATGGCATAATACCCAACCCAGACACAATACCAGCACTAGGCAGACCAATCCTAGCACTATGTTTTATATATGCTGAGCATCAAGCGAGGGAGCTCCTATACAATTCACAATTATTTCCTTAAACATTTCAAATCAAATAAAAAACAAGAGGCCAAGATTGCCCTAAATCAATCACCTGAGTACTGGCACATTATCAAACTTCTTTGAAATCTTATGGTCATATACAATCTGTGCAAGTTTGGCTAATACTGTTCAAGAAATGTGGCCTCTGTTGCGTTAACACTGATATAAAGACACTGACAAAGTTTGGTAAAGATCAAATACAAAATGAAAGTCTAGAGTGTAACACCTGGGGCAGGGCCAGATGTGACCCCAGGGCTACATGAAATATATGAGAGCTGCATGCCTTGTGGTTTCAGAGAAAACATGTGAGCCCTGGGGCGGGGCCAAATGTGACCCAAGGGTCACCATTTGAGCAAACTTGTAAAGGACCACAGCGTTTTTTTACCTTATATAATTGGGACCGATAAACGGCCCCATTCCCAATTGAAAAAATTGAAAAAATTTCCCAATTTCCAACTAAAAAATTCCCAAATCGAAGTTGTTTTCCGTCAATTTTTCTCCTGGGATATTCTCAATATACAGATGTAATAGATCTTCCCAGTTCTGTTTTAGATTAATCTTCTTCATAAAGTTTTTTACCAGGGTTGTACGTTTTTTCTGCTTTTCTGTGTAAATTGAAACGCAAAACACAGCCTCGTCACCCGAGGACGACGCCATGTTGTTTATGCATTGCAGAAATGCTTTACCGCTTGTATTTTATCGAAACGCTTTACCGCTAGTATATTCTACTATGTAACAAGCGATGGGTTAATACTAAATAAAGGATGAATAACAGAAATCGTCTGGGCCAGGAAACTCTTTCCTCAGTCGTGAGAATTATTTGCAGAGAATCTGGTGCAACCCTAAATGACAATGAACTTAACAGCATTGTTAACATTTTCAGGGACAACAAAAACAGGGAAATTATTCTGTAACAACACAGTGAAGTACAATAAGAACTTGAAACAATACAGTTGTGAAAATATTTTATTATGTAAATCCTCAATAAATATGTAATATTTCACAAAATACAAAAACAACATTTTTCCCAATTCTGAGTGAAAACGTGCGTTTTTTTCCCAATTTTGAGAAAAATCATGTGTTTTTTCCCAAGTTGATCGGCCACGGACCCATTCCCAAAATGGTGAGAAAAAGAACGCTGGACCATAAGAGTACAGTAAATGCAAAATATTAAACCTCAGGCTCTTGTAGTTCCAGACAAGAAGACTTTAATGTTTTTCCTATATAAGTCTATGTAAAACTGTGACCCACAGGGTGGGGCCAAATTTGACCCCAGGGTCACCATTTGAACAAACTTGGAAGAGGACCATAAGCTTATAGCAAATGCAAAATATTAAACCTCTGGCTCTTGCAGTTTCAGAGAAGAAGATTTTTTTTATGTTTTCCCCTATACAAGTCGATGTAAAACTGTGGTCACCATTTAAACAAACATGGTAAAGGACCATAATCTTATAGTAAATGCAAAATATTAAACCTCTGGCGCTTGCATTTTTTAAAGTTTTTTTCCTATAGATATAAGTCTATGTAAAACTGACCCCGGGGCGGGGCCAAATGTGACACCAGGGTCACCATTTGAACAAACTTGGTAGAGGACTATAAACTTATAGCAAATACAAAATATTAAACCTCTGGCTCTTGCAGTTTCAGAGAAGAAGACTTTTCTTAAAGTTTTTACACAGTGACCCCCGGGGCAGGGCCAAATGTAACACCAGGGTCACCATTTGAACAAACTTGGTAAAGGACCATGAACTTATAGTAAATGCAAAATATTAAACCTCTGGCTCTTATAGTTTCAGAAGATTTTTTTTTAGTTTTTTCCCTATAGATATAAGTCTATGTTAAACTGTGACCCCAGGGGCGGGGCCAAATTTGACACCAGGGTCACCATTTGAACAAACTTGGTAGAGGACCATAAGCTTATAGCAAATGCAAAATATTAAACCTCTGACTCTTGCAGTTGCAGAGAAGATTTTTTCAGTTTTTCCATGTACAAGCCTATGTAAAGCTGTGACCACCGGGGCAGGGCCAAATGTGACCCCGGGTCATCATTTAAAGAAACTTGGTACAGAACCATAATCTTATAGTAAATGCAAAATATTAAACCTCTCGCTGTTGTAGTTTCAGAGGAGAAGACTTTTTTGATTTTTTTCCTATACAAATCTATGTAAAACTGTGACCCCTGGGGCAGCCACATTTGACATCAGGGTCACCATTTGAACAAACTTGGTAGAGGACATAAGCTTATAGCAAATGCAAAATATTAAACATCTGGCTCTTGCAGTTTCAGAGAAGAATTGGTTTTTTTCCTATATAAGTTTATGTAAAACTGTGACCCCTGGGGCAGGGCCAAATTAGACCCCAAGGTCACCATCTGAACAAAATTAGTAGAGGACAATAAGCTGATGTTGCATGTAATATGGTTTCAGAGAAGAAATCGATATAAGTCTATGAAATCTCAATATACAAACTTTGGATCCCCAGGGCATAGTCATTTTTGACCCTGGAAACTTTACTTGACATAACATAATAGTCTAGGCATTGGCGATCATTTTAAAGGAAAAAATGTTGAAATCTGTCCAGCGGTTCTTGAGAAGAAGATTTTTTAAGGTTTCGACCATATACGGTAATGGTGGCCATCTTGGATCTAATTTTAACAAATCTAAAAAGCATTCATCTAAGGATCATACAAGTGAAGTTTGGTCAAAATTGGCCAAGCGGTTTCGGAGAAGTCGGTTGAAGCAAAAGTTGACGACGATGGATGGACGGACGGACGGACGAAGAGTGATCCCAATAGATCACCTCGAGTCTTCGCCTCGGATGATCTAAAAAGTATACAAATTTAGAAAATGAAATGTTTACATAATTACAGAAGAAAACATAATAAACCCTTGCACAATAAAATGAATAAAAAAAGAATGTATCATTAAATAATTTAAATTTAAAGAGTTTTTACTAAAAATACACAACCTTACCCAAGACTTTAAAGCAGAAAACAACCATAGAAATCAGTACACAAACAGCAAGACCAGTTACTGCTGCTATGTGCAAAACTGGTGTCATCCTAGGTCGCTCAGGGACATTCTCGTAAACTGTTTTTACTGCACAAAAAAAAGTTAAAAAGTATTAAAAATATGTGATAGCATCTAAAATCACATGATTTTAGTGTTACGTAATATGTCTTGATTAAATTTTGTAACTGAGTCAACATATAATAACAGATATAATTATTATTGAATATTCATCCAGATTCAATTTTATGAGAAAAAAAATCAGTTTAAAATGTTAATATCTAATATATTAGATGGTTTTAGAATTGTTTAATATTTGTTAAACTTTAAAATCTTAATTTATGCATTTTCTGACTCGAATAATAAATTGGTTATTAAAACAGTTAACAAAATATATTTATAAATAGTACAATTAATAAACAGTTTTAAAAGTTACCTGCTTCAATCGCAAATGACCATCCAATTGCTGTAGCTGTTTGTACAATGGTTAAAATCTGGATCATAAAATGTGTTGAAAGCTCTGTGACACACAGCCAGTCAGATGATGATTCCAAATCTAAAATTGAATACAACCTTTAATGCCACTTTAACGAGGGCGATGACATTAGTTTAATAGACTTACTCAGGAATAAGCACATGCTCCATTACAATAGTAGAGAAAGAATGAATGAATGGATGGCACGTTGACACATAAATAGGTCATATTGTGCGCAAAAAACGACGAAAGATGAAGAAAATCAGTAGTAATCAAAAATTAATGTAAATATATAAAGATAAAACTATTAAAAAATAATGGGATGATATGGTAGTATAAACTATATATGTAAATCAACAAATGCCCGCCAACGGATATAAAAACAAGTAAATATATATAAGAACACAGTAGAGAAAGAAGGATCTGAATATACTGTGATAAATGGAAATCAGACCTATCGAACGGTGTTTAGGATTTGAATCAGTTTTTAATTTGACAAAGATACAGACTTTAAAACGAGGCTGGTCAACTTGGTGTCAAACAAGCTTCCTTACCATGTGTTACATAGATAGTAGGGGTATCGTATTTTTTATTTTTTTTATAATATTTGCGGCTCAAGTCAAACTTTACATCGTATGTACACCGTTTCTAAATTTACTGATGACAAGGTATATATATAATTTACATATATTTGAGAATCAAAACTCTTTAAAAAATCAAAAAGCTTTTACTAGTCAGGCAAAAAACTCCAAAACTGGAGCGTCGAATTGTGAGTTACCAACTGATAATTCATTTTACGTGTATTCAATCACGGGTATTTTAAGAACCCATGAAAAACCCTTTACTTTTAATCAGCACATACACATTATTATATGACCTGAAGGACTCACACCACTATTATCTCCCTTGAATACTCCTGCCCTACAGATGAAGGAGGTAGATAAAAAAAACAAGTTCGCTTTTCTACATTTTACAGGATACATTGATTTATCTTTACCAGGTTCTAAATCTGCAGCATTTTAGGAAGAGATCACAGAAAAATGCATGTTGATATAAGATTTCTAGCTAATTCTGCCTCATTTTACACATCATGGGACTAATCTCCACGGGGTTGTATTTTTGTCTAAATTTTGATAGGTGTCACGCAAACATGAAATTAAAAAAAGTTCAATTTGGTAAATATTTGTTAAAAGTTAATAACATGCAGATATTGGATCAATGAAGAATTTAAGCATACATACATGTTGCAAAATCTTTTTTATCTCTATGCCACGAACAAAAACATTACAATGGGACCCTATGGAAAATTAATTGTGGTGTGAGACGTTAAGAAAGAGCTGCAGAATGGGTATCTTTTATTCGTTATTCTTAAGGCATTGCGCTTTAGAGCTGCAGAATGGCATTTTTATCCGTTATCTCTAAGGTATTGCGCTTTAGAGCTGCAGAACGGGTATCTTCCATCCTTTAATGCTAAGGCATTGCGCTTTAGAGCTGCAGAACAGGTATCTGTCATCATTCATCTCTAATGCCTTGCAATTTAGAGCTTCAGAATGGGAATTTCCATCATTCATCTCTAAGCCCTTGCCCTTTAGAGCCGCAGAACGAGTATCTTACATCCTTCACCTCTAAGCATTGTTTGTGTATCTGTGAACGTTTCCGACATGTTAGGACACAGTTAACACGGTTTATTCAGAAATCCCGTCTGTGTATGTATAGTTACTTCAAGTTATCTTCATATTGCAGAATTAGCTGAAATTTTACTTGATACCATGTTTAACTAAAAATTAACTATATTTTCAAAACCAATACAGGTATAAGCATAATTTTAGCTTCATTTTACAGCTATTGGCTTGTAAAACAAACACACATATCATATCAATGAAGACAGACTACTTTGAAAAAATGTCAAAATTAAAGCGAGAGACTGATACTTTTCCTGGAAAATCAAAATTTTGACGAGTAACCCTTAGTTTGAGTTTATTATTTTCAGCATTTTTCTCAATAATCATTTCTTAAAGATCATTTTTATGCTATATTCAGATGTAGAGATGCCTTTTCATGTATATTTGAAAGTTTCAGACATAGCTGAGCACAAATGACCAGGAAAATGCAAAATCCTTATCACTACTGTAGATTTTCAAAATATTAAAGGTACTCAGCCTGAATTTCGACCAATACCCTGGGTCACTAAAACTTGAATAATTTGAAAAACAATAAACCTGGAATCAAAATTTTAGCACTTTTCAGCATGTAATTGATTTGTATACATTTTCAATTATTATTGAGGTGATCATTAGAAAAAAAAATCACCTTAAGGACTCACACCACTATTATCTCCCTTGAATACTCGTGCCCTACAGATGAAGGAGCTAGATAAAAAAAAACAAGTTCGCTTTTCTACATTTTACAGAATACATTGATTTATCTTTACCAGGTTCTAAATCTACAGCATTTTAGGAAGAGATCACAGAAAAATGCATGTTGATATAAGATTTCTAGCTAATTCTGCCTCATTTTACACATCATCGGTGTAATCTCCACGGGGTTGTATTTTTGTCTAAATTTTGATAGGTGTCACGCAAACATGAAATTAAAAAAAGTTCAACCTGGTACATATTTGTTAAAAGTTAATAACATGCAGATATTGGATCAATGAAGAATTTAAGCATACATACATGTTGCAAAAATCTTTTTATCTCTATGCCACGAACAAAAACATTACCCTATGGAAAATTAATTGTGGTGTGAGACGTGAAGGTCTCACTACACTGTTAGCTCCCTTGAAACCCAAGGTAAGATAATTCTTACGCCTTAAAAAGTAGTAGTGTGTTCTTCGGTTTTAAATATTTTTAATAATTGCTGACAGATATGTTTATTGTTGTTGCAGGTGAGCTGAACAGAGTCTGAAATTGGATGTGCAGCTATTAGATGACACTGCCACCAAAATATGGCAGTTTTATGGGTGTTGAAGAAGAGCAGGAATTTTGATCCAATTAAACTCTGGAGTTAAAGCCCAAAATAGTGCAATGGAGGACACCACCCAAATTAAAAAAGTGTAGTGTGATTTTGCCGTTAGTTGGCGTGTTAGTCTGTTTAAATAATATCGTTGAATATCTTCAGTTTGTGAAGATTAAGTTTGTGGGTGCCATTTAAATATCGACCTCTCATACAACAGTGCCCTCACGTGAGATTTGCAGCCATCGAAACAAAGTCAAAGGTTGAGCCATCATTTGTGTACAATCTAAGAAAATGCGTTTCAAACAGGTCGAACATGTCATGGTCAAAAGAAGACTACATTTTTAAACTCCAAATATACACCTCAAGAAATTCCCCATAATTCAATCTTTTACATCATATCGTCTGTCTGATTTGCTGACTGTCATTCGGGCTGGTGATTTTTTTAAATTTATGTAGTCGGGCTAAGGGAAAACGTACGGCTTTTCATTGAGTATATAAGAATTCAGGCTAGTGACAAAAAAAGTTTAGTTCAAAGACTGATATATTATGATAAGCGTGATATGATCTGAGTCTTTCTACTACATTTGCTCCAATTTCAGTGGAAAATAAAATAAAACAAGAGGCCCAAGAGGGCCTGTGGACGCTCTACTGGCTAAAACAGCTCTTATAAATTTAGATAGATATAGCTCTCTTCTCCTATAGATTTAACAAAGGAAAATACAATATAGCATTTTTCAACAAATCAAGGGCCATAACTCTGTTATTACTAACAAGATCTAGCTGGTTTTCAAAATTGTCCAAGATTTCATTGATATACCGCGCTTTGCACAACTAGACATCATACTGAGGCTTCCTGCCAAATTTTGTAGAAATCCAACAAGCCATTTAAGAGGAGTAGCGCCTACAAGAAATTTAAAATAAAAAGTCAAAGGGCCATAACTCCCGTCAAAAATCAGCGAACTGGAACAAAAGCGTGAAATGCACAACTAGACATCTTACCGATGCTTCCTGCCAAGTTTCGTCGAAATTCAACAAGGCATTTAGGATGAGTAGCGCCGACAAGAAATTTTAAAGTGTCAAGTAATTAAAAAGATAATGAATTTTTTTTTTAAAAAAAAAAATAATTCAAATCAATCAATAAAAAAAAAAAATGAAAAAATTTAAAAAAAAAATAATATATAAAACAAAAAAAAAATTGAAACAATTAAAAAAAAAAAAAATAATAATAAGATGAAATTGAAAAAAAAAAAATCAAATTAAAAAAAATTAAAAATTAAAAAGAAAAATTAAAAAACTGTTACCCCCGGGGCGCGTCCAAATTTGACACCAGGGTAACCATTTGAACAAACTTGGTAGAGGACCATAGGCTGATGCTACACGTAATACATGAGAGCTCTGTGCCATGTGGTTCCAGAGAAGAAGATTTTTTTCAGTTTTTGCCTATACAAGCCTAAGTAAAACTGTGACCCCCAGGGTGGGGCCAAATGTGACCAATGGGTCACAATTTGAACAAAGTTGGTAAAGGACCATAAGCTTATAGCAAGTGCAAAATATTAAACCTTTGGCTCTTGCAGTTCCAGAGAAGAAGATTTTTTTCAGTTTTTCCCTATACAAGCATTCATGTAAAACTGTGACGCCCGGGTCACCATTTGAACAAAATTGGTAAAGGACCATAAGCTTATAGCATCAGCAAAATATTAAACCTCTGGCTCTTGCAGTTTCAGAGATGAAGATTTTTTCAGTTTTTACCTATACATGTCTATGTAAAACATGTGACCCTTGGGGCGGGGCCAAATGTGACCCCAGGGTCACCATTTGAACAAACTTGGTAAAGGACCATAAGCTTATAATAAATGTAAAATATCAAACCTCTGGCTCTTGTAGTTTCCGAGAAGAAGATTTTTAAAAAAAAAATCCTATATAAGTCTATGAAAAACTGTGACCCTCGGGGCGGGGACAAATTTGACCCTAGGGTCATCATTTGAACAACCTTAGTAGAGGACCTTAAGCTGATGCTACATGTAATAAATGAGAGCTCTGTGCCATGTGGTTCCAGAGAAGAAGATTTTTTTCAGTTTTTCCTATACAAGCCTATGTAAAACTGTGACCCCCGGGGTGGGGCCAAATGTGACCCCTGGGTCACCATTTGAACAAACTTGTTAGAGGACCACAAGCTTATAGCAAATGCAAAATATTAAACCTCTGGCTCTTGCAGTTTCAGAGAAGAAGATTTTTTAAGTTTTTCCCTATACATGTCTATGTAAAACATGTGACCCTTGAGGCGGGGCCAAATGTGACCCGAGGGTCACCATTTGAACAAACTTGGTAAAGGACCATAAGCTTATAGTAAATGCAAAATATCAAACCTCTGGCTCTTGTGGTTTCAGAGAAGATTTTTTTTTTAAAAAATCCTATATAAGTCTATGTAAAACTGTGACCCCCGGAGCGGGGACAAATTTGACCCCAGGGTCACCATTTGAACAAACTTAGTAGAGGACCATAAGCTGATGCTACATGTAATACATGAGAGCTCTGTGCCTTGTGGTTTCAGAGAAGAAGATTTTTTAAAGTTTGTTCCTATATGTCTATATGAAAAACATGCAAAACCTCAATATACAAACTTTGGACCCCCGGGGCACGGCCATTTTTGACCCCGGGGACTTTATTTGAACAATCTTGATAGTCTAGGCGTTGGCGATCATTTTAAAAGAAAAACTGTTGAAATCTGTCCAGCGGTTCTGGAGAAGAAGATTTTTTAAGGTTTCGACTATATATGGTAATGGCAGCCATCTTGGATGTAGCGCTGACCTAATTTTAACAAATCTAAAAAGCATTCATCTAAGGACCATCCATGTGAAGTTTGGTCAAAATTAGCCAAGCGGTTTCTGAGGAGAAGTCGTTTGAAGAAAAGTTAACGGACGGACGACGGACGGACAACGGACGACGGACGACGGAAGACGGACAACACACCATCCCATAAGCTCTGCTGGCCCGTGGCCAGTAGAGCTAACAATCAGAAAATATTTCATTAAATATTATCAAGCACATAAATGATTTTAAGGGCCTTACACACTTTGTATGCATCTAAGGGAGACAATCAACAAAGTTTTGATTACAGTGCTTGCGGTAGTAGCGGATCATTGGTACTAGCAGATCTGTTTATGTTTACATTTCATTTATCCAGCTTGTATGCATTTGTTTTTTATGAAACTTTCCATATTTGAAGATTGATCTACAACTATACATTAGCGCAAAGATTTGGCACATATTTCCTTCAGTAATTACCCACTTAGTGTATCCATTACTGCCTGAAGAAAAAACAATACATTTAAAATGAAATACAAAATGAACAGATGTTTTTTTAATACACTTTGGTGTAAAATGCTCAGGCCTGATCATCAAAAGATCCATGATTTGGAGTTTTAAACTTTTAGGGACATTGATTCCGTAAACAGGCGGATTTCAACAGTTAACTGACACAAGTATTGGGCATAGTTCATAATCATTTTGGTTAGCATATTGCTGAGAACTGAACAGAATCTAGTAAGAAACAGTCTTGAAAGTTTCCTTTAGTTTTAAATTTACTCTTTTAACCATAGTGATCCTTTACTAACCAATGCACTGTATTTTGATGTCCCTTTTTGATATCACATGGCCGTAGCAAATGTCCCAGATACAATCATTGGATGAAGCTAAACAGTAAAATTGTTTTAAAATAGAAGACAAACAATCAGTGTAAAATTTAAGTAACATTTTTCAATATTTTCTTATCATATGTTGATAAGCAGCAGTCACGTGACCGCTTAGGTCACAAACTTTCAATATTCATGGGTATACAGGGTTTTCAATAAGATGATCATTTCAAATGAGGTTTTGGCCTGCTCAAATCTCCGAAGAAAAAAATAATAAAATTGGCAACTCCGGTGATGACGACAACAATATTATTTTCCTTTGCAATCGTGTTGCATATTAACTTGTATAAGCGTTCCAGTATGTAAACTACAATACCATTGGTCAAACCTTGGTCGATTGTCCAATCGCAGATTTGATAACATTTTATCACAGAACCTTGAGAAATGCCGGATAAAACAGTTAAAAAAAGAAAAATAAACGATTTTTTCACGCCAATTGTCCGAAGTAAGAAAAAAGAGAACGTTCCGGTGTTTGAGTTTACTATTAAATATGTTCCATGTTATTGTTTGTTTGTTTGTTCTGTTCTTATTCATCGCGTCTGGAATATTTTTTGCGCCGTAAAAAACATGCGAACATACCCGTAATGCACAAACGGGACTTTTGTTCTAAGTTTTTGAGCAGAGGTCGGGCGAAATCGATCGTGGTTTTCAAGAATGGTTCGTCGAGAGAGATACTTAGAGGTGTAATTTGAGTACGACACTTTTTGTAGATCTATTATATTATAATCTATCTCACGGAAAAGGGGAGGTGCATCATTAGGATAAATGATGTACCCCACCCACCCCTTTTCATCATTCTGTCTTCAACCAAACCAAACTTTTGGCCGGCCTGACACAAAATAAAATCATAAAAAGCGCCATATCTAGGGGAAGTTTTGCCCAATATTTTTTTGAAATCGGACTTCATCATTTCGGAGCTATTTTTAGGCATGCAAGGGGAAGGGATGATATTACCTAATCAGGGCTGATATTAGCTGACCAGTCAGGATTGATATTAGCTGGTATTAGCTGATCGATCAGGGTTGATATTAGCTGGTCAGTCAGGGTTGATATTAGTAACTTGATGATGATCAGTCATGGTTGATATTAGTTGGTCAACAGTCAGAGCTGATATTAGTTATTCAGTCACTGTCAGGGTTGTTTCAGTTAGTCAGTATGGACTGATCTTGCTGATATTTGTTAGTCGGGGCTAGTAAGTCAGTCTGGGCTGATAGCCTGATAGTAGTTGGTCAGTCAGGGTTGATATTAATCAATCAAGGTTGATATTAGTTAATCTGGGCAGATATTATTCTGTTATGGTTGGGGCTGATATTAGTTAGTGTGTGCTGATATGTTTTTAACATTTTATTTCTTATCAATACAATCATGTACAAACAACAATAATTATGAAATGGGCAAAATTAGCAAAATATATAATGTATAAAACAGTATTGAAATAAACATAAAGTTTAATAGCAGCAGACAGAGAGAACCATTTGTCATTATGTTGGTCATTAAGTGTGTTCTAGATATATAATACTATCATTTCTTCAATATATTTCCTATAATACACATGTCTGATAAAGCATTCAATATTAAGCAGTGTTCAATCTAGCTTTGCCAAACAGGGGGCCATTTGGGCCCATCGACTTTTCAATTGGGGGCCATTGTAAAAAAATGGGGGCCAAACAAAAAACTAAAAAGTCAATAAAATCATACCTTTAAATAATGTATTTTGTTGCTTTGACTCCAATGTCTCAGTGGCAGTAACCATATAATAAATGGAACTTGAAGTGAACTGTAAACTTGGAAACAATTTAACTAATCATAATCAAGCCACGTTTTGTACCGATCGACGGATAACCATTTCTTTTGAAAGTCACGTTTCTTTAAATGTTCGGTCTTTTGGCTGGTTGAGGGACCAGGAGAGACAGTAGGGCTATCACCTGACTCAAATGAGAAAGTAGCTTCACAAGGTTTATCATCCGACTTCGTTTTTTTCGCCGTTTTCGGCAAGAAAAAAATCTGAAATCCGCTTCATCATTGATGCTGACAAGGCTAATGTAAAGCCATAGCAACAGACGGGTTACGTTGTATTTACTATGTAAAAATACTGTACTGTTTAGTTTGATGATCACAACACAGTCAGCAGGTGCGTGCGGTGTGCCTAAATAGCAGAATGGGAATGACTGAAATGACCGAAATGACCATCGCCGATCGAGTGCACCCGGCAGCCCATTCCTTATAAGAAATTGCTCCATTTCAAGCGTAAAGGGGTCAATGGCGCAATGGCGCAATGGCGCAGCCTAGATTTAACACTGATTAAGGATTGCTTTATTATACTTATTTCTGTTCTGTCTAAGAAATATTTTGCAATGATATTAACAAATATAAACATGTTCAACATACAAGTGTTGTTATTTTTCACATGTGATATCTTTCTAATGTCCTTTATTATCATTATTATCTAAAATTCTCTTTATCCAACTGATGTTAGTCCCTGTTAGGGTTGATATTAGTTGATCAGTCAGGGCTGGTAAAGCTTATTTCTAAAGTTAATAAAACAAGAGGCCCAAGAGGGCCTGTGGACGCTCTACTGGCTAAAGATAAAGTTTATGCACAAGGAGCCATAACTCTTTCAAATATCGTTCAACCAGAACATGGTGATGATATACGCAACTAGGCTTGACACTGATTGTCCCTGACAAGTTTCGTTGAAATCCAGCCAGAAGTTCAGGAGAACTAGTCTGTACAAAGTCAGTGTATTAAAACTTTTAAGGGGTCATAACTCTGCCAAAATTCATTCAACCAGAACACGGCAACGACAGGTGCAACTAGGCTTGGTACTGATCATCCCCATCAAGATTCGTTGAAATCCAGCAAGGAGTTCAGAACAGACTAATCTGGACGTTTCTCTATTAAAACCTTTAAAGGGCCATAACTCTGACAAAAATCATTTAACCCGAATATGGCGATAATATGCACAACTAGGCTTGATACTGATCATCCTTGTCAACTTTCGTTAAAATCCAGCCAGGGCTTCAGGAACTAGCCCGGAAAATGTTTGTGTATCAAAAACCTTTAAAGGGCCATAACTCCACCAACAAGAGGGCAGTGCTTGACACAGACGGTCGCCCACTCGCCAGCGGCGAGTAAAACCTCTCCTAGGCGAGTGAAATTAATTATTATTTGATCTCTGCTGGCCTAAACAATATTCTTTGGGCGAGTGCATAGTTTGCTTTAATAAATAGCACCTTATTCAAAATCCTTATCTAGGCTCGCGTTAACCATTCGCCAAATCACCATAGCCGAAAAGAAACCCGAACTGGCGAATGAAAATCGTAAGAAATACATATCAAATTCGCCAGACATCGGCGGTCTGGCGAATCCAAATTTCCGACCGATTTTGTCTAAAATCTCGGAAAATCCCAAATTCTAATACACAAAGTCCTTCGCTGTTTATAAGCCACTACCCCGCTGGGTGTTGTTAGCTAATTAGCGACAATCAATTTGGACTGATAAACTAATTATCGCAGTGTTTATTGAAGGCCGCTGTTCCGCCTCTTGCTGTCAATCAACTTGTTTGACCCCGCGCTCAATATTATCCACATAGTTAACTGCGTTATCGAGCCGGGTAAAAATAATAATAATGTGGCGCCCTCTAGCGGCCAAAATGGCTTTTCAAAACACAAAGTTTGGCAAAGTTTGCTTACGAATTAATAAGCTGGAGATGCCGCTTGCCGTCAGTGTTTTTGAACTTTACGATCACTGATAAGACTAATTAGTTGTACACACGGTAACGTAAACGGGAACAATAGCAAGTGTGAACCTATGTTTGATCGACCGTCTCTGAATTGGGATAATTTATGGTTGAACAATCCACAGGTATTCGTGGAGTAGCTTAGACTTACACTTAAATACTAATCAAACATTAAAAACACAAATTAAAATTATTTTTTTTTTATATTACTATACTATATAGTATAGTAAAATAGATTTTTTTGTTGTTGTTTTTTAAATTTGTGTTTTTAATGTTTGATTACTAGTATTTAAATGATGTTTTCAACATAGATTTTTTTTTTCTGAAAAATTCAAGTGTAAGTCTAAGCTACTCCCCGAATACCTGTGGAACAATCAACATGAAAAAATGCAAAAGGTGCGCTTCCTCAAAATATTGCTACAATTTTAGAATGAAATGGCTTTTATTACTTACTCTGTGCATGATATTCGTGGTGTATGTAGCATTTCTGAGTTTTGTCTCACAATGCGGCGCGATCTTTCTAGCTCCTTTGGAACTCCTGTTAGTTGAACTTGTTTTATAGGCCTCAGCTTAGCCTTGCATTTTTAAATATATTTATTTTATTTCTATGGATATTAGTAGGTATATTGAAATACATTTAATGAAAATAATGGTCTAATCAATGGTGACAAGAGTCTGTATTTTTATATTTTCTTATTATATGCATGCATTCATTGTCCTTTTTTAAATTTCAGTTGACAATTTTTAAAAATTAAAATAGCATTAATTGACAGATTATTTTAATTTCTCGATACTTTCAGAGATTAGTGGGTTCAAATTAAGTTAAACTGGGTTACTTCGCTATAAAATGTCCGATGTTTCTATTAATTTATCAAAAAAATTTGGGCCACCAACATTCAATTTGGGCCAGTGGGTCCAAATTTCTACTTGCCCAAGCAAAATTTTCAGGGCAGCCTTCCGCTGGCCCCTGTGTCAAGCACTGAGAGGGCCAAGAGGCCCTAAATCGGTCACCTGAGTACTGGCACATTAGCAAACTTCTTCGAAATCTTATGGTCATATACAATCTGTGCAAGTTTGGTTAAATGTGGGCTCTGTTGTGTATAACAACATTGATATAATGACACTGACAAAGTTTGGTAAATATCAAATACAAAATGAAGGTGCTAGAGTGTAACATCTTGGGCAGGGCCAAATGTGACCCGAGGGCTACATGTAATACATGAGAGCTTTGTGGTTTCAGAGAAGAAGATTTTTTAAGTTTTTCCCTATACAAGTCTATGTAAAACATGACCCCTAGGCCAAATGTGACCCCACGGTGACCATTTGAACAAACTTGGTAAAGGACCATGAGAGTATATATAGTAAATGCAAAATATTAAACCTATGGCTCTTGTAGTTCCAGAGAAGAAGACTTTAATGTGTTTCCTATATAAGTCTATGTAAAACTGTGACCCACGGGGGCGGGGTCAAATTTGACCCCAGGGTCAACATTTGAACAAACTTGGTAGAGGACCATAATCTTATAGTAAATACAAAATATTAAACCTCTGGCTCTTGCAGTTTCAGGGAAGATTTTTTTTCCCCTAGGCCTAAAAAAAAATTGTGTGGTTCTGGTAACATGTTCAAAATTGGTAGGTAGGGTAGGTCGGATTTTTTTTTTTAAGGATTTTTTTTATGAACGCAAAGAAGATGCACTGAAATATGTACTATAATTACTGTATTCAGGGTCGGCGGGTATTCGTAGGTAGGGTCGTGTGACCCGAACCACACAATTTTTTTTTTAGGCCCTATATATATGTCTATGTAAAACTGTTACCCCGGGGGCGCGTCCAAATTTTACACCAGGGTCACCATTTGAACAAACTTGGTAGAGGACCATAAGCTGATGCTACATCAGGGTTCTCCACAGGCCATTTAAGCATAGCGGAGCCGCTGCGCTTGACTTCCAAAATCTTACATCCCGCGGTGCCTAAACTGCGCCGCTATGCTTAAAAACCAGAGCGCGGTGCTTTGATCTGAAGGCAAACACCGCCTTTAAAAATCCTTATGCGCACCGTACACAAATTCATAAACTCGCGTCAAACAATACACACAAGTAACACGTGACTGATCTATGCAGTATGCAGAACGTGCGATAACACGCTGTGTGATTAGTGGATTGTTGACAACAAATTGCAATTATCACGAGTTGATTGGATTATGTCGGGTTGTTGTGGATTAATCAGTAATTGGGAGATAATTGGGATGGGAGAATGTAACTTAAAGCAGTTGAACTGGAAAGTTTGTTAATATTGGCAGTTTGTGTATCGGCTCACGTGTATTGTTCAAGACGGAAATGAAAGATGTGATGTGCAAGAGTTTGTTTGTTAAAAGTTGCGCAAGTAAGTATAATTGTTTTGATTGTCATTTGATTTAAGTTTGTGCGTTAATAAATAAAATAAATAGCAATTTTGGGATAATATCTGGTCATTTGAAAAAAGAAAAGAAGAAATGAAGGTAGTTTATTTATCTGTTTACTTCAAAGCTTGTCAATATTTTGAAAACAAAAATACTAGAAATTACTTACAAAATAAAACAAAAATAATTCAGTTATTACTATTATTAAGCGTGTTGGTCTATTATATATTTATAATATATTAAATTATTTATATATATTTCTTCAGACCTTGGCCCGCCACTTTAACCAGGATGAAGATTAAATGATGATCGAGTGGAGACAAGTGAGGGAGGTTACAAAGAATGACAGAGAGCTACAGGAGTCTCACCCCAACTTGTACAATATTGCAGCTGTTGGTCTGCTTCTTCCAACATCAACAGCAGATTGAATTAAGACAGCACAGGTCAACTCTGTGTAACAGAGTTCTCAATGCACTGCTGGCAGTAACAATGCAGGGCCCACCTCCATCAGTTTGAATATGACAGGGCAGTGGAAGAATGGCACATGGCCAGACCAAGAAGGTCAAGCATCTGAAAAGGAACTGCTAGCTAATATGTACGAGTCAAGACATTGAATGGGCTAACTTGTGTTGGATTTATTTGAGTGCTAAGGTTATATTTTTTAAGTATTATCAAATGTGCTGTTTTATTTCCAAGGATGAATATTGTGTAGTTGATGGTATTATATGTGTGCATGATGTGTTGATGTATATGTTGTATTATTGTGTATAAACTTATAATAAATCTTTGTATGTTTTCTTCTTCATCGTGTATTAAAACATGGATTATTTATTATTGTTTATTGTATGTATTTCAGATGCTGCATGTTGTGTTGATGTGTGTTGTATTATTGTGTATGTATTATTGTGTATGAACTTATTTTAGTTAATATTTTTATGAGTTTTTTTTTTTAAATAAAAGTCTTAAAACATGGATTATTTATTATATTGTTTATTATCATAAATATATAATTATATATGGCTTCCTACCATCACTTATATCACACAAAAGAGTGCCTCACCGTCAATACAGGCAGTTACTAAAAGCCAAAAAAATCGAACACAGGAGGGGGTTTCCCCCTCCCGTACCCTCCCCCAACACGCGCTAAATGCCACTATGCTTGAAAATAATCCTGTGGAGAACCCTGTACATGTAATACATGTGGTTCCAGAGAAGAAGATTTTTTCAGTTTTTGCCTATACAAGCCTAAGTAAAACTGTGACCCCCAGGGTGGGGCCAAATGTGACAAACTTGGTAGAAGACCAAATGCAAAATATTAAACCTCTGGCTCTTGCAGTTTCAGAGAAGAAGATTTTTTAAGTTTTTCCCTATACATGTCTATGTAAAACATGTGACCCTTCGGGCGGGGTCAAATGTTACCCGAGGGTCACCATTTGAACAAACTTGGTAAAGGACCATAAGCTGATAGCAAATGCAAAATATTAAACCTCTGGCTCTTGCAGTTCCAGAGAAAAAGGTTTTTTTCAGTTTTTCCCTATACAAGCATTTATGTAAAACTGTGACCCCCGGGGCGGGGCCAGATGTGACCCCAGGGTCACCATTTGAACAAAATTAGTAAAGGACCATAAGCTTATAGCAACAGCAAAATATTAAACCTCTGGCTATTGCAGTTCCAGAGAAAAAGTTTTTTTTCAGTTTTTCCCTATACAAGCATTTATGTAAAACTGTGACCCCCGGAGCGGGGCCAGATGTGACCCCAGGGTCACCATTTGAACAAAATTGGTAAAGGACCATAAGCTTATAGCAACAGCAAAATATTAAACCTCTGGCTATTGCAGTTTCAGAGAAGAAGATTTTTTAAGTTTTTCCCTATACATGTCTATGTAAAACATGTGACCCTTGGGGCAGGGCCAAATGTGACCGAAAAGAAACCCGAACTGGCGAATGAAAATCGTAAGAAATACATATCAAATTCGCCAGACATCGGCGGTCTGGCGAATCCAAATTTCCGACCGATTTTGTCTAAAATCTCGGAAAATCCCAAATTCTAATACACAAAGTCCTTCGCTGTTTATAAGCCACTACCCCGCTGGGTGTTGTTAGCTAATTAGCGACAATCAATTTGGACTGATAAACTAATTATCGCAGTGTTTATTGAAGGCCGCTGTTCCGCCTCTTGCTGTCAATCAACTTGTTTGACCCCGCGCTCAATATTATCCACATAGTTAACTGCGTTATCGAGCCGGGTAAAAATAATAATAATGTGGCGCCCTCTAGCGGCCAAAATGGCTTTTCAAAACACAAAGTTTGGCAAAGTTTGCTTACGAATTAATAAGCTGGAGATGCCGCTTGCCGTCAGTGTTTTTGAACTTTACGATCACTGATAAGACTAATTAGTTGTACACACGGTAACGTAAACGGGAACAATAGCAAGTGTGAACCTATGTTTGATCGACCGTCTCTGAATTGGGATAATTTATGGTTGAACAATCCACAGGTATTCGTGGAGTAGCTTAGACTTACACTTAAATACTAATCAAACATTAAAAACACAAATTAAAATTATTTTTTTTTTATATTACTATACTATATAGTATAGTAAAATAGATTTTTTTGTTGTTGTTTTTTAAATTTGTGTTTTTAATGTTTGATTACTAGTATTTAAATGATGTTTTCAACATAGATTTTTTTTTTCTGAAAAATTCAAGTGTAAGTCTAAGCTACTCCCCGAATACCTGTGGAACAATCAACATGAAAAAATGCAAAAGGTGCGCTTCCTCAAAATATTGCTACAATTTTAGAATGAAATGGCTTTTATTACTTACTCTGTGCATGATATTCGTGGTGTATGTAGCATTTCTGAGTTTTGTCTCACAATGCGGCGCGATCTTTCTAGCTCCTTTGGAACTCCTGTTAGTTGAACTTGTTTTATAGGCCTCAGCTTAGCCTTGCATTTTTAAATATATTTATTTTATTTCTATGGATATTAGTAGGTATATTGAAATACATTTAATGAAAATAATGGTCTAATCAATGGTGACAAGAGTCTGTATTTTTATATTTTCTTATTATATGCATGCATTCATTGTCCTTTTTTAAATTTCAGTTGACAATTTTTAAAAATTAAAATAGCATTAATTGACAGATTATTTTAATTTCTCGATACTTTCAGAGATTAGTGGGTTCAAATTAAGTTAAACTGGGTTACTTCGCTATAAAATGTCCGATGTTTCTATTAATTTATCAAAAAAATTTGGGCCACCAACATTCAATTTGGGCCAGTGGGTCCAAATTTCTACTTGCCCAAGCAAAATTTTCAGGGCAGCCTTCCGCTGGCCCCTGTGTCAAGCACTGAGAGGGCCAAGAGGCCCTAAATCGGTCACCTGAGTACTGGCACATTAGCAAACTTCTTCGAAATCTTATGGTCATATACAATCTGTGCAAGTTTGGTTAAATGTGGGCTCTGTTGTGTATAACAACATTGATATAATGACACTGACAAAGTTTGGTAAATATCAAATACAAAATGAAGGTGCTAGAGTGTAACATCTTGGGCAGGGCCAAATGTGACCCGAGGGCTACATGTAATACATGAGAGCTTTGTGGTTTCAGAGAAGAAGATTTTTTAAGTTTTTCCCTATACAAGTCTATGTAAAACATGACCCCTAGGCCAAATGTGACCCCACGGTGACCATTTGAACAAACTTGGTAAAGGACCATGAGAGTATATATAGTAAATGCAAAATATTAAACCTATGGCTCTTGTAGTTCCAGAGAAGAAGACTTTAATGTGTTTCCTATATAAGTCTATGTAAAACTGTGACCCACGGGGGCGGGGTCAAATTTGACCCCAGGGTCAACATTTGAACAAACTTGGTAGAGGACCATAATCTTATAGTAAATACAAAATATTAAACCTCTGGCTCTTGCAGTTTCAGGGAAGATTTTTTTTCCCCTAGGCCTAAAAAAAAATTGTGTGGTTCTGGTAACATGTTCAAAATTGGTAGGTAGGGTAGGTCGGATTTTTTTTTTTAAGGATTTTTTTTATGAACGCAAAGAAGATGCACTGAAATATGTACTATAATTACTGTATTCAGGGTCGGCGGGTATTCGTAGGTAGGGTCGTGTGACCCGAACCACACAATTTTTTTTTTAGGCCCTATATATATGTCTATGTAAAACTGTTACCCCGGGGGCGCGTCCAAATTTTACACCAGGGTCACCATTTGAACAAACTTGGTAGAGGACCATAAGCTGATGCTACATCAGGGTTCTCCACAGGCCATTTAAGCATAGCGGAGCCGCTGCGCTTGACTTCCAAAATCTTACATCCCGCGGTGCCTAAACTGCGCCGCTATGCTTAAAAACCAGAGCGCGGTGCTTTGATCTGAAGGCAAACACCGCCTTTAAAAATCCTTATGCGCACCGTACACAAATTCATAAACTCGCGTCAAACAATACACACAAGTAACACGTGACTGATCTATGCAGTATGCAGAACGTGCGATAACACGCTGTGTGATTAGTGGATTGTTGACAACAAATTGCAATTATCACGAGTTGATTGGATTATGTCGGGTTGTTGTGGATTAATCAGTAATTGGGAGATAATTGGGATGGGAGAATGTAACTTAAAGCAGTTGAACTGGAAAGTTTGTTAATATTGGCAGTTTGTGTATCGGCTCACGTGTATTGTTCAAGACGGAAATGAAAGATGTGATGTGCAAGAGTTTGTTTGTTAAAAGTTGCGCAAGTAAGTATAATTGTTTTGATTGTCATTTGATTTAAGTTTGTGCGTTAATAAATAAAATAAATAGCAATTTTGGGATAATATCTGGTCATTTGAAAAAAGAAAAGAAGAAATGAAGGTAGTTTATTTATCTGTTTACTTCAAAGCTTGTCAATATTTTGAAAACAAAAATACTAGAAATTACTTACAAAATAAAACAAAAATAATTCAGTTATTACTATTATTAAGCGTGTTGGTCTATTATATATTTATAATATATTAAATTATTTATATATATTTCTTCAGACCTTGGCCCGCCACTTTAACCAGGATGAAGATTAAATGATGATCGAGTGGAGACAAGTGAGGGAGGTTACAAAGAATGACAGAGAGCTACAGGAGTCTCACCCCAACTTGTACAATATTGCAGCTGTTGGTCTGCTTCTTCCAACATCAACAGCAGATTGAATTAAGACAGCACAGGTCAACTCTGTGTAACAGAGTTCTCAATGCACTGCTGGCAGTAACAATGCAGGGCCCACCTCCATCAGTTTGAATATGACAGGGCAGTGGAAGAATGGCACATGGCCAGACCAAGAAGGTCAAGCATCTGAAAAGGAACTGCTAGCTAATATGTACGAGTCAAGACATTGAATGGGCTAACTTGTGTTGGATTTATTTGAGTGCTAAGGTTATATTTTTTAAGTATTATCAAATGTGCTGTTTTATTTCCAAGGATGAATATTGTGTAGTTGATGGTATTATATATGTGCATGATGTGTTGATGTATATGTTGTATTATTGTGTATAAACTTATAATAAATCTTTGTATGTTTTCTTCTTCATCGTGTATTAAAACATGGATTATTTATTATTGTTTATTGTATGTATTTCAGATGCTGCATGTTGTGTTGATGTGTGTTGTATTATTGTGTATGTATTATTGTGTATGAACTTATTTTAGTTAATATTTTTATGAGTTTTTTTTTTTAAATAAAAGTCTTAAAACATGGATTATTTATTATATTGTTTATTATCATAAATATATAATTATATATGGCTTCCTACCATCACTTATATCACACAAAAGAGTGCCTCACCGTCAATACAGGCAGTTACTAAAAGCCAAAAAAATCGAACACAGGAGGGGGTTTCCCCCTCCCGTACCCTCCCCCAACACGCGCTAAATGCCACTATGCTTGAAAATAATCCTGTGGAGAACCCTGTACATGTAATACATGTGGTTCCAGAGAAGAAGATTTTTTCAGTTTTTGCCTATACAAGCCTAAGTAAAACTGTGACCCCCAGGGTGGGGCCAAATGTGACAAACTTGGTAGAAGACCAAATGCAAAATATTAAACCTCTGGCTCTTGCAGTTTCAGAGAAGAAGATTTTTTAAGTTTTTCCCTATACATGTCTATGTAAAACATGTGACCCTTCGGGCGGGGTCAAATGTTACCCGAGGGTCACCATTTGAACAAACTTGGTAAAGGACCATAAGCTGATAGCAAATGCAAAATATTAAACCTCTGGCTCTTGCAGTTCCAGAGAAAAAGGTTTTTTTCAGTTTTTCCCTATACAAGCATTTATGTAAAACTGTGACCCCCGGGGCGGGGCCAGATGTGACCCCAGGGTCACCATTTGAACAAAATTAGTAAAGGACCATAAGCTTATAGCAACAGCAAAATATTAAACCTCTGGCTATTGCAGTTCCAGAGAAAAAGTTTTTTTTCAGTTTTTCCCTATACAAGCATTTATGTAAAACTGTGACCCCCGGAGCGGGGCCAGATGTGACCCCAGGGTCACCATTTGAACAAAATTGGTAAAGGACCATAAGCTTATAGCAACAGCAAAATATTAAACCTCTGGCTATTGCAGTTTCAGAGAAGAAGATTTTTTAAGTTTTTCCCTATACATGTCTATGTAAAACATGTGACCCTTGGGGCAGGGCCAAATGTGACCCCAGGGTCACCATTTGAACAAACTTGGTAAAAGACCATAAGCTTATAATAAATGTAAAATATCAAAAACTCTGGCTCTTTTAGTTTCCAAGAAGAAGATTTAAAAAAAAAAAATCCTATATAAGTCTGTAAAACTGTGACCCTCGGGGCGGGAACAAATTTGACCCCAGGGTAACCATTTGAACAAACTTAGTAAAGGACCATAAGCTGATGCTACATGTAATACATGAGAGCTCTGTGCCATGTGGTTCCAGAGAAGAAGACTTTTTTCAGTTTTTCCCTATACAAGCCTATGTAAAACGGTGACCCCCGGGGTGGGGCCAAATGTGACCCCTGGGTCACCATTTGAACAAACTTAGTAGAGGACCACAAGCTTATAGCAAATGCAAAATATTAAACCTCTGGCTCTTGCAGTTTCAGAGAAGAAGATTTTTGAAGTTTTTCCTTATACATGTCTATGTAAAAAGTGTGTAAAACATGTGACCCTTGGGGCGGGGCCAAATGTGACCCGAGGGTCACCATTTGAACAAACTTGGTAAAGGACCATAAGCTTATAGTAAATGCAAAATATCAAACCTCTGGCTGTTGTAGTTTCCGAGAAGAAGATTTTTTAAAAAAAAATCCTATATAAGTCTATGTAAAACTGTGACCCCCGGGGGCGGGGACAAATTTGACCGCAGGGTCACCATTTGAACAAACTTAGTAGAGGACTATAAGCTTATAGAAAATGCAAAATATTTTTAAAGATTTTTTAAAGTTTTTTCCTGTATAAAATATGTCTATATGAAAAACATGCAAGACCTCAATATACAAACTTTGGACCCCCGGGGCACGGCCACTTTTGACCCCGGGGACTTTATTTGAACAAACTTGATAGTCTAGGCATTGGCGATCATTTTAAAAGAAAAACTGTTGAAATATGTTCAGCAGTTCTGAAGAAGAAGATTTTTTAAGGTTTCGACTATATATGGTAATGGCAGCCATCTTGGATGTAGCGCTGACCTAATTTTAACAAATCTAAAAAGCATTCATCTAAGGATTATCCATGTGAAATTTGGTCAAAATTAGCCAAGCGGTTTCTGAGCAGAAATTGTTCGAAGAAAGGTTAACAGACGACGGACGACAGACAACACACCATCCCATAAGCTCTGCTGGCCCTTGGCCAGTAGAGCTAAAAAGTCATGACTCATCAAAGAACACCGTAGAGTAATACCGGGTTATATCGGACACCTTCGGGAATTTTCTTATATACGCACCGTTAGAAAAACAATACAAGGATAAACGCGGTTGTTACTAGTGTTACGATTCCACTCCAATGTGCTATAATACGAATACGTTCCGCAAATGTATTTTTTAATCGAGTAAACACGTGTTTGAAGTAATAAACCATCGGCTGGGGAGTATCTGACAGTCAGCGGGTTGTATCGGACATCAAAAAAGGATTCATCGGACATGCATTTTTCAACTAATATGAAGTCATTGAATGTGTTTATTATAATAACAAATAAACATGATTACCAGCTAGGTAGTAGATATTTTTTTAGTAAATGAGAATTATTGCGTCAGAAATACACAGGGCTATGAACAAAACATGAATTGCGTATAAAATGTTCTTATACAGTTACGATAATTTTAAAATGGAGCAAATGCTTAAAGGGTAACATATTCAGAGGAAAACACTGAAATGAGCTGTAAATAAACGAGGACAAATCAGTACTCAGCGGGGATTCGTAAATAGGGACCCTTGAACAAAAAATTAGATGAAGGCAATTTGTACCTTCACCTTCTTACCACAAATGTTAGCCCTACGACTAGAAAGGAGTAACGTACTTAAAAACTTTGTTGTCTTTAAACAAATCACAAAAAGAAGATAAGCGCATGTTGATCTTCTCTGATTTCAGAATTGTAAGGTCATCATCATGGTTCAATACTTTATAAATTATATTCTTATGAAACAGACGTGCTGCAAATAATGTTAGTAATTGCGGCCCATATGCATGTACAAGCATTTAATGCACGAGGGTAATTTCTTCCCTTATTTACATTTAATAAACACCAAGGCCTATTCTACCGTGAAATAGATTTGCCATATTATTTTGAAGTACAAGCCTTTTGAATTTAGTAAATTTATATATTGCAACTGATTTTCTCATGACGCGGGAACAATTTACAAAATCTTAGTCGCCATTTTTTTTTTTTGTGTGCGTTTTTTTTTCCTACAGCGAACCCGTTGTGTACAATGAATTAGTCCCAGGTTAACACCCATCATTATGTGAATTACCAGAGGCCCGTGAATTGATGTAATTTAGGGTTTAGTTAAGAATTAAAGGATGGTACATTTTACGTATTTTAGAAGCGTAGCGGTCTAGCTTTTACAAGTAGCGATCGTTGTTATGCACCTCAACATGTGCGATCACGTTTTTACGGATCGCGCGCTGTGACGATCCATTACTTATCGTTTCTGGTAAAGTAGCGAGGGAAATGTTATAATATTGTAAATATTATTTAGATCTAAATCTTCATTGCTAATTTATTAGATCTAGAATACGGTCATTATTTTCTATTATTGTCATGTCTCAGGTGAGATTTCTGTCCGATACAACCCAATGCGAAGTTAAAGTTACTTTTTACACATGGGGTTTATCGGACACTTGTTGTTTTTTTCTATCTTTTGATATTTTCCCCCTGATATTGAAAATGTTATGCATTTACATTTCTTTTTTAATTATTAAATAAACAAAAGAAAACAAAACAATTAAAAGAATTTCTCATTCACTATCCTTTATTTTCTAGTTGTGAAACCGATGTTTAAAATTCCCGCGCTTTCTTAGTTTTCAGTCGGATCACTACTACAAACTGGTCCACAACCAATCAAAACAGTCAATACATTTCGTCACTTGCGCTTACGTATTTGTGTTTTTATGTAGAACAGGACTGTAAACAGACTGGAATAGCAATGCAGTTGCAGTAGTATTGCGTTTATTAGAGCTATAAATACAGATATTTTGAACTGGTATCACTCTATATATGTTTATCTGAAACAATTTGTTTTTAAAAGTTAAGTTCGCAGTTAAATCTGTAGTCTGGATCAGAATAGGATAAGTATTGTCAAAATATGTCCGGCAGATATTTATTTCATCTGGTATTAGCTTTTAAAAGGTAAAGATCTTTTTTCTTAATATTGCCCATTTTAATGTGCTTTTAAAACAGTACAAAACATATTGTTTTTACCCCCCTAGAATCGCTCAGAATGCAGGAAATGGGGTTTAGGTGAGAATTTCTTTTTTCATGGGGCATGCCCCCGAACCCCACTAGAGTGCTTGGGGCCTCCCCAAATTATACAATGGCCTGCTCAATCAAAACTAATTGAAAACCCTGGGTATATGATATATCTTTCAGCCTGGACTTTTTTTAAATAATCTAAAATACATGAGCTGAGGAAATTGAATTTAAACAGAAAATATTGAAAAATAAAATAAAATTAAAACACTTATGCTTAACGCCATGAATTTTAGGTCTATGATAGTACATGTAGGTACCCACCATAAGACTACGAGCTATGATTCTCGCAGCTATTGTTCGAGGCGCTTGTTTCAGCCAAAGGTTTTTCTGCAGTAGCTCGAGCAATTTTTGTTTAGTATGGTATTGTACGTCATTTCAACACATGTAAGGTTATATATGACGGTCGATTTTTTGTGGTGGAGGCAGACCACCCACTTTTCCCGGGTAGAACCAGTACTGTACACCTCCCGCCATCTGTAAGAATCCACACTTCCTCACTTGCAATTCGAGCTCCCAGTGGGATTCGAACACGCAGTGGTGAGAGGCGAAGGTTTTCAACGCAACGTTGTTAACCATTCGGCCACAGAGACGTTTTTGAGCAATTTAAATAATAAGTACATCAATATATATCACTAGAACTGGTATTTTTAGCGATAAATAAAAAAAACTTAGTTTTAAAAATCGGTTGAAAAAAAAAATTACAGCCCAAATTTTTTTTTGATGGGACCTTTTTCCTTGTAAATTTCTTGTTGGTGGGACAGCAGAAAATTGAGAAATTTCACATAACTCATACATGTGATACCTCATGGCGTGAGATAGAATCTCACGGAATTTGAACTCTCCTCCCGGCCCCACGAAATTGTGAGAAAAACTACCGTAAAAATGATCTCAAAACAATTTCCAAAAGCCCAAACTTGTTTCTTGGTCTTAATCATTAAGCTTTTGGACATTGAAAATAGGTATCTAAGTAATTGTGTTATTAAATGTTTGTATCATAATTGTCATTAAAATTTCATAATTATAAAAAAAAAAAAAAATCAAAAGCATGGAAATAATTTTATTAATATTTTTTAATGAAATTAATGTTATGACTATCTCCCTTTTCTAAAGAAGTTAGTAAAACTTATTTTAAAACTGTATTTTATGGCATTCATTTATATTATTTGGTTAAAAAAATATCCCGCGCACGCTAACAGTTATGATTAAAAAAAACTCCCAGATTTTTGCAAGAATCTCCCTTAAAAAAATCCAGATTGAGGTCCTGAAAATATCATATGTATGATAACTTCAGAACTTTAGCCTTCTTATTTGGCTATAAAACGTTCAGGGTGTCCTAATTTATGAATAAACAACAATTTTTAAACCATTTTTGGATAAACATCCTATAAAAAAAAAAAAAAAATCATGCAGCAGAAATGCCCATCAAAAACAGCTTTCGTGCAGGATTTTTTTATTTTTCAACTGATTTTCAAAAGTAAGGTATTTTTATTTACCACTAAAAATGTCTGTTTCAAAGATTTACAACTTATTTAGGTACGAGATGTATTTTGTCTGAAAAGTATTTTTTTTTTTGGCTGAATCAAGTGCCCCAAACAATAATTCAGTCATTGACTGTCAATATTATTTATTCATTATTGCAATTAACTGTTCCATGAACTATGCAACATATTAACCTTGGATTAACAATAGAAAACAAACTAGAATGAGCTCACATTACCTGAATTGGCAGGAGCATTGGTGCGCTCAGTCTTTTCTGACATTGTTGCAGACGACACTGACGTCTGGCAGGATTTACCAGGGCCGCTTACATCAAATGCAAAATGGTAAATTTAAGACGGCATTTGTGTTGGCCTGTTTCAGTTTGTATCAAATGTTTTTATTTTATTATATACTTAACAATCATAAAAAATCATGGACCTTTTAAATATTGAAAGTCAAAGGCCATTTCAAAAATTAGAACAAAGTCTGGATCAAAGGCCATTTCAAAAATTAGAACAAAGTCTGGATATAGATACAATCGTCATATGACTGAAAAGAAAAGTGACCTCCCTTACTTAGAAGTTCCACTTCCGGTATCAACATTCAGAACACCGCGTTATTCGTTATCTGTTTCGTACTCAAAGTTGACACACTTCTGCGTGTTTCAGGTATATTACTTAGAAGTATGCCGTCAGGACTTTGTTTGTTAGTTGGAAATCCTCAGGTTTCTTCTCAAGAATCCTAGTGTACTGACAGTTTTGTCGATGTGGAGTCTCCAATTGAGGTCTTTTTGCAATTCTACCCCGAGGTACTTTGCCGAATCCATGGTCTCAAGGACTTGACCCTTCAGTGTCTAGTTAACAGGCTACCTTTGATCTTGATAGAGACTGAGGGTGTTGCATTTGTTTGGGTGGAAATCCATGCCCCACATCCTTTCCCATTCGGCGAGTCGATCAAGGTCATCTTGGAAGTCAACGCTGTCCTGTCTTATTCTGATCGGTCTGTACAAGATCAGTCATCAGCAAAGAGGCAAACTCTTGAACGTATGCTGTCTGGAAGGTCATTTATAAAAATGAGAAACAACAATGGTCCTAATACCCTACCTTGAGGTACTCCGCTAATAACTGGCACACTGTCTGAAGTGGCGCCATCTACTAGGACCTCTCTTTTTGAAAGGAATGCCTTGATTCACATCAGTGTGCTGCCTCTTATTCCATAGTGGGCTAAATAATCTTGAATAGTGCATGACACTTTCAGTATAATATGTTTACACACTTTTCTAGGCTGTGCTACCATTGAATTATATAAATACATACTTTATAAATATACATACATGACCTTGAGTATGACATAAGCTGAGTACAGATCAATACACACTTTTATAAACATATTAAATTATTTGAGTTCAATTTTTTTTCTTTTGTTAATGAACTTTCAATGGAATTCCACAAAAGGGGACATAACCCTTAAGCATACAAAAGATCACTTGGCAAGTGCGTTTCGAGCTGCCTCTGGCCTTTTTTGTGCGTGTGTGGCATTTTGCGGCTTTTTAGGGTCAGAGGAACTCGGCATATTCCATTTAAGAGGGTATCTGTAGTTCCCACAGAAATGTCTTATACTCATATAAACAAAAGGCAGATTTTTTAACCATGTTAACTGGAAAACATAGATAGGGGTATATTGGTGGCAATAAAAATAAAAATTATAACCATTGTATTTATCTTTTAATTAAAATTTAAAATTTTAGGTTGCTAATGTCATATTTTGACGGAAAGTTTGACGGAATTTGATGACATTAGCAACAACAAAAGTTCTTTAAAAACTGATATAATGGTAATTTTTGCAATAAAATCTTCATATTTTGATTTACAGTAACCCAGACTGTACAGGTTTTGGATAGAAAAGCTTTTCAAAGTTCATCTTTAGAGGGTTTACAAAGAAATATTATTGTTGCTAATGTCACATAAATTTGACGGAATGTAGATAATGTCATCTTTAACGGAAAGTTTGACGGAATTTGATGACATTAGCAACAAAAGTTCTGTAAATAACTGACATCATTGTAATATTTGCAATAAAATCTACCCATTTACAGTTACCCATACTGTAAAGATTTTGGATAGAAAAAGCTTTCAAAGTTTGTCTTTAGTGTTTACAAAGAAATATTAATGTTGCTAATGTCACATAAGTTTGACGTAATGTAGCTAATGTCATCTTTGACGGAAAGTTGACGCACTCTGTAAATAACTGATACCATTGTAATACTTGTAATGAACTGTTCCTATTTTCATTTACAAAAACATAGACTGAATAAGTTTTGGATGGAAAAGATTTTCAAAAGTTCATTTTTAGAGTGTTTACAAAGAAATATGAATTTTGCTAATGTCACATAAGTTTGACAGAATGTAGCTAATGTCACATATGTTGCTAATGTCATCTTATTTGACAGAACATGTTTAATGTTTATTTTTGTGAAAGATTGTTGAATATTCACTCACACTGTATAACTAAAACAGTGAATCAGGTTCAAACAAAATCCCTGTAAATTGGAAATGCATGTTTTTATCAAGGAAGGTTATTTGTTTAGTAGCAGGTTGTTGCTAATGTCATCTTGTGAATTTGACAGACATGACATTAGCAACATTGTTTTTTGTAAAATAATATGTGTTGGACTATATAATATAAAATTATCTGTCTATTGTTCCCATTATTGATAAATTAGATGATTTGCTGTCATTTTTAGCTCACAAGGGCCAATCAGAAATTATTTACATGAATGTTTGCTAATGTCGGCAAGTTTGACAGAAAATTTCAGAAAAAAAAAAGAAAAAAAAAAATTCTTATGCAGAAGAATCCACAGAATCTGCTTAACTTTGTAAAATAATTTAGTATTATATATGTTATTATCAGATCTAAGGACATTTGCAATAAAAACATCTCGAACTTCAATTTATCTGCCTTATAAAAGCGCCATGTCACTTTATCGGGAATTCATTCCGTCACATTTCTAAACTTTTGAAAACTTTTTTTCCTTTTATTCTTTAAACTTTTGTAGATTTCTCTTTTTCATCGATTTTGCTGATACTTGATAGAGTAAACAATAAAAGGGAAACATACATGATAGACAAATATATACATTCAATGAGAAATATTGATAAAAGAAAAATTGATGGAATGGTGCACTCTTAAATGGAATATGCCACTCCTAAAGTGAAAATGAAGAGATTACAGAAAAAAACACAGTCATGCAATTTCAACTGTGTCTGCGGCGTCAGGTCTATTTTTTAATATTTATTTATTTTTCAATTTTTAGTTTAAACTATTTATATTACATTGATTACTCAATCTGGATGTCTTCCTGGGTAGAACCAGTACTAAGCAAATGCAGATAAAATGTCTTGCTGAATGCTCAGGGACACAACACATATGATAATAGCGGGGATAAACCCACGACTTTTTTGATCATGGGTCCAACGCTCTACTACTTGACCACGGCGCTCCACAAGATTATTCAGTCTAACAAATCGATTTATTTAATGTTCGCTATATAAAGTGGTTTCTCCTAATATTGCAGGTTCTTTAATGTCACGGTAGCTTGATAAAAAAAACTTTTTTCGAATATTTTAATCTTTGGGCATTTTCTATTCATGTTTGATCACCAATGATTCAACCCCAGTGTGTTCATCTTATAATTTACTTACGAAAATAAAAGAAGTTTCGAGAATAGTCCATAAAAAATCAAATTACTTAAAAACCTCTGTAATAAAAAGCACGTTACCCGCAGGCGCTATTGCCAAATCCTACCTATATGTTACTCTTTTTGAGAGATCGTCGGTCGGTACTCAAAATAAGCTACTTTTATAGTTCTGATGTTGATGTTTATTTATAGATGCTCAATGTTGATGTAAGAGAAAGGTCAGTGTTTTGATTTTACGGGATCTAATTAGTGCGATGTTTTTGGATACACAAAAAATAACGAATTTTAAAAAATCTTGAAAAGGCATTTTAAATTCAAATGAACAAAACATTATTTAAAACATAATGAATGATTATAAGTTTTAAATGTGAGGGAAAATATTTAATTGATTTTTTTGTCTGAGGTGAGATTAAACAAAGCTATCTACATGTACATGTGTCCATACATTAACCTTGGTTTACTTATCAACACATACCATTGATCATGTTGACTAAATGGTATGCTTATTTACAGTTTTCAAATATATATTTGACTTTTTTTAGAATGTTATCCTCGACAAACTCATCAGTATATATTTTGTTTGATTGTATTTGTCGTGTTTCCGACCATGAGCGTATATTTAAATACCGCAATATTAATGGATTGTCTCCCTTTGCAGCTAGTGCACAATCACCGCCAGTTACAAAATTGTTTACATATCCACTGTTACGAACTGATAGAGTTTTTCAATAAAACTGAGTTCAGATATATTGATCTAAATAAAGATCGGCAAAAACCCAGACAGTTGCAATAATTGGTATTTAATTTAGCCATACACAATACCTACCGCGATATTAAGGAACACCATCCTACCAAGTTGCAAAGATAAAACCGCGCCTTTATAGGTTGTAGTGACAAAAATATAAATATATTTTGAAGTACAATTTTGTTTACTATTTCCGCCATATTGTCATTTTGTATAGCCCCGTGTGGTTCTCGGGGGCCCCATTTGGTCACGGGGGCAAAGAATAGGGCCACTGCAGATCCCTTTGGAGGGATAGGCAGAGGGGTAGAATCCCCCCAAATTCATGTTCATTTTATCATTTTTTGTTCATGTTCATTAAAGGTCTTCATCATGATCCCTGCATTGTTTCAGGTGCTATCTCGCTCGCCTCAAAAGAGCAGTGGCAGAAAAACAATAACGTGGCTCCAGCGTAAATGGAGTTTCTACGATAGAATTTGCAGCAACTCTGCAGTTCAGGGTGAGAAGGTTCTAGGCCCATTTTCCATATTTTATCTCGATGTACATGGAAGATGAGCCTGACATGTTCATGCCTTTTAGGCGCCATATAACCTTTTCATGTGTTGGTGCGCCTTAAAACCCCAATTCAATTCAATTCATTTTGTATAATAATTAAATTCCCGTGATATTCTCGTGCACAGTGAAGGCATTCATATTCCCCTCATCAAATAACTCCACTATCAACTAAACAACATCGAGGGATTTTATGAGTGGAACAAACTCTTTCTGAGCACAATTAGGATTTCAAGATAAACAATTGGATGTTCAGTTCAGAGAATTGCGGGTGTCAGAAGTAAAAGTTGTTCACAATTTTGAAATTGTCTGAATTTTGTGGGAAATATTTATTGGCATTCTGCATTACTTTCTGTAGTCTGCCGGTCTTTTTCTGGTGGGTAACTTCGAAATAAAGAAGACGGCTCATCATGGGTTACAAGTTAGACCGGAAATGACCTTCAATTCATAATGGAGACCGTACACAGCCAGATAAAATATCAAATAGAAAGGGATGGTAAGATCAGAGAAGGCTCGGATTACTAACTTCTATGCCAGTTGAAATTGCAAGAAAACGCAATTTGAAATTGTAAATTGCATGTTGCATCAGAACAAAATAGAAACTGTAAATTTGTCTGAATTTATTTTCTAAATTGGCAATATTCTGTTATGTGCCACTTGTGGCAGATCAGTTCCATTGCATTTTTCATACTGAAAAATACAGCAGATATCCTGGCGTTGCCAGTTCTTGATGTTCTAAGTGATCGCCGATACAAAATTAATTTTCCTCCGGCGCTTATCCAATTCAGTTTCATCACAACAGTAAAGTTACCAATTAAGTTTGCATTTTTTTCATGTTTTAGTATACAGGATTGTGAAATGAGACGAAATCTCGGGAATTCATTGCCATCATGAAATTTGCGCGAGACTTCAGAGAAAGACACAGAGATTTTTACAATAAATAATTATAACAGTACCGCAAATATATCAATTATTATCGATGCTTACATATTATTTTTATGCATATAGATCTATAAAGTGTTTGTCTTTGTTTGTTTTATGTTTAATTTACTTTGTAATGCAAAATCATGGAGATATCTCATCAACAAAATTTATTGTGGTCGATGAGGACAAAAATACCGCCATTTTGAAAACTGAAAACAAGCAGTAAGACTGCTGTTATGTTCTTGTTTTGGTAGCGGTTTTCAACTCAGGGACCATTTATATGAGTAAATAATGAATTAATTATTCCAACAAAGGTCATTTTATTGTACAGAGCTTTTTTATTTGAAACTGATCACTTACTTTAGACATTTCGGGCATGTGCATCATGTTGATTTGGGCAGGTAATGACACATTTTGCTGGAAATAAGGCTAGATATTCTTTAACTGGTAACAATTTACTTCTAATATTCATCGTTATCATAATGTTTGGTGCACTATTTAAATAATTTAAGACAATATAATTGTCTTAAAAAATTGCATTTTTTTTTTATATTTTTTTTGAGCAGTTAATACAAATTTTGAGTGTTTAAATTGTGCAGATTTTGGCAGGTAATGACATTTTTTGCTGAAAATATGGCTGGATGTTCTTCACTTGGTAACAATTTACTTCTGAATTACTCAAATATTACACCAATGATTATGATATTGGTGTAATATTTGAGTAATTTAAGACTTTGTAATTTTATTAAAACTTAAACTTTATTTTTTAAATAATAGGTTTTTGAGCAGTTATTAATTTAGAAATTTTGAGTGTTTAAATGGTGCAAATTTGGGCGGGTAATGGTGCATATTTGGGTGGGTAATGGTGCAGATTTCGGCGGGTAATGATATTTTTGTTTAAAGTATGGGTAGGATGTTCTTCATTTGGTAACGATTTACTTCTAAAATTCTTCAATATCATAATCATTGGTGTAATATTTTGGCGTATGATGTCAGTCAAAATTAGTTAAAAAAATGACTCCAATACTCGAGGTAGTTTGAAAAAGAGGCTAATGACGTTACAACTCTATTTTTTCCAGTAAGGTGTCTAATATAGTTCACAGATATGATTATACTGTCTTGTCACTATTTTTGTGTGTGTCAAAACAAAGCTGTTTTCTGTACACGATGAATCAAATGTTTAATATGTCAAATATCTCATTTTATAAAAGTATCTCACACAAACGTATATTCATATATATATTAAATAAAAAAATCCAGGCAATACTTACTAAGAAAAAGGCTATTTTGAAATAATAAAGCATAAACTAGAACAATTCGACGGTGCGCCATCGCAAATACCCACGTTTTCTTCACACCATGTCACCACCACACACACACATACAGGAGAAAAACATATTTCATAGACGACTATTATACTAATGTGCAAAAGTATTGAAAAATGACACTGTAACTGAATTATTAGTGTATTTGATGCCCCTTCCTCCAGGCCCCCCCCCCCCGATGAAGTAGGAGGAAAGAAATGTATACAGTGAAAAAAAAAATCTTCCATTTTAGGATAGTTGAGGATAAGGTTTCTAAAAGATCTAGCTTAATAATTTGGCTTCTATGCAGCTTTTTTTTAATTTTCTGATGTTCAGTGTTGCTGCATTTATCTGTTTATGGGCAAATACATTCTAGCTGATTTATTACTTAAAAATCAAGTTTCAGATGCCTAGTCTTTCTGTGCAGAAATTGTCCCCCATCCCCACCCCACATCATCCACCATCTACAAACCCACCATGTAATTTATATTGATTAGTGTGTGACATAACACTTCCTGATAAAGGCCAATAATACACTGATAAGGGTCAATAAAAAACTGATAAGGGACAATAATTTAAAACACAGTGAGTGGCAAATGATAAGGCCAAAAATAAATTAGGTGTGTTTCCTATTGCATGCTCTAAAAAAATAGGGTAGGTAGGCATTTTCATTTTTTTTTGTTTCTTTTTTTTTTGGAGCAAGATATTGTGAGATTCTACATGTATTTATCTCATAAACCCCATACAAGTTGATGATACAACTGAAAGTTTCTCGAGATGTCAGTATACCTCGATAAATTGATAACATCATTACTTATCAGAACAAAATAAAAAAACAAAGAGTCTTCCCACCTCCAAAACCCGACAAGTCACAACACCAGACTTAGGATATGACTACCACATTTGCTTGCCATCATTAGTTGGGCATCGAAAGGTGAAATACAATAAATAATTACCTCCCCTTTATTTTTTCTACCCCTTTCACCACCCCCCACACCCCCACAACCCAAACAAAAAACAAAAATCAAAACCAATATACCTACCAATAACTATCCCTAAACCACCACCCCCCCCCCCCTCAAAACAACAAACTCCCCTTACAATCCCATCTTCCCTTATATTAATGTTAATATTCTTTTTACTTTTATTTATTAAAATATACAAAAAAAAATACACCCACCCCCCCAAAATATCATTATCACCCATCTCCACTTACTACCCCTACCCAACCTCCCACCAAACTATCAACCCAAATCCCACCCCAACACCCAACATTCCCCAACTACATCCAACTCACTTATCAAATTCCCAACCCCCTCAACCCCACCCTTCAAAAACCAAAATCCAACAAAATCCAACACCACACCAACCAACATAACCCCCACACTAAACCAACTACCCTCCCAAAACCCAACCCAACCAAACACCCCTAAAACCCCCAACTCCCAAACCCCACCCAACATCCATACACCATATCAACCACCAAAACCCCCAAACCCCCACCCCCCCAAACCCAACCACACACAACTCCAAACTCCACCCCACACCCCAAACACCCCAACACCCCCACCAAACACAACCTACATCATCCCCCTCGCGGCACCCATACCCCAAAATCCCCTCCCTCACTACATCTACCCCCACAAACAACCCCATAAAAACACACAAACCCATCAAAAAAACATCCAATACACCAAAAATACAACAACCAAACTCACATCAATACCCACCCTACAACCCAAATAAATCCCCCCCCCATCCCACCCCCCCATAACATCACCAACAACAACAAACAATACTACCAAAAACCCCCTCCAAACTAACTACCCAACCTCATCCCAAACAAACCCAAAACTAACCCAAACTAAATCACAAACCTAATCCAAACCATTAACACACTCAATCCCACATACCACCCCCAAACCAAAACATCTAACAAACCAAATAAACAAAAAACTATCACTCTCACCCCATCAAATCCCAACCAACATAACCCAACACAATCACCCCCACACATCATCACAAACCCCCAACACCCCCCACTATTCTCAACATCCATCAAAACCCCAAGTATCTCCAACAACAATCCCCCAAACCACACCAACCAAAACCCATACCTAAAAACCACCCAATATCAACACCACCCATTACACTAACCCACATACACATACCCCCATACTCCCCTCAATAAAAAAACAAACACACAAACACAAACTTACCTCTACAACCCTTTTCTCACAACACTTCAAACTAAACCATATCAAAAAAAAACCCATACCCCACCCACACCACAATCCCATACACCCCCACCAACCATATCACCTAACAACCCCAAATCACCATAACAAACCAAAACCAACAACCTACACCACATACCACCACACTCACACCAATC